>CAUYPK010079580.1:0-17695 GCA_963574355.1 Loris lydekkerianus | reverse complement strand
ATATTTTTTTTTTTTTTTTTTGGGTTTTAATTTTTTTTGGGTTTTTATTTATTCTAAGTAAAACATTTTTTTTTTTTTTTTTTTTTTTTTTCCCCCTCATCTCTTTTAATCAAATGTGGAACTTTACCATAGTGGGTATGGGTGGGTTTCTACTAAACTTAAAAGAATCTTTTAGGTACATAGTTGGTTGATTCTGATAAGTGGGGGTTGTTTTCTCCTCATCTAGGTTGGGTCTGACAAAAGGGCAGGGAAAGAAAGTAGTCAGGTATCAGAGGAGTTAATTAGGCTTCCAGCAGACCTCTGGAGCAATGCTTATTGTTTGGCCATTGTTAGAATCTTGTTATGCCACTTACGAAATTCATCTATGCTTTGAGTTTAGATTGATATTCTAAAAATCATTGTATGTTTTAACTATATGTTCTAGATTTTCCAAGAGCATTCTTATTTTAAATATTCTATCCCTCTGTATTTTTTTCACAGAAATACATTCCTCAGTCAGAAAAATGTTCCTTTTCATACTTGATTCTTGGTTTATATATTACCTGGCCTTAGCCAAGTTACCTTTCACATTGCTGAATTACCATTATGTATGTCCTACATTAGATATTTATTTTAAAAATTGTCATGTGTTGTTAAGATGGGAGATCAGGGTGATATCTCTTATTTTATTCATTTAGGATTCTGTAGATTTGAGCTATGTTTTCTGAAATGGTTATTGAATTAATAGAGGTGATGACTAGAAATCAATAAATGAGGATTAGAAGTTCTGTTAACATACTGGAGGGCAAGGGTTAGAAAAAGAGATTATGTTTCTGATCAGAAACAGCCTGTGAGCGAAGTCTTTCATGTTTGCTATGTGTGATATCTTGAAGGGTTTTGGGGACTTTAAACTGAGAATCACTTATCCACAACTTTATTTCCTCCTTGCTCCCTCAAAGTGTGAAGTAACATATAGCAAAAAATAGGTTAATTTTCTTAGCTGTAGTAGAATTTTATCAGAATAAATACATTGGTAAGGCACAAGTTTCTTGGCCTGCTAATTTTTGTTGTGAAAGAGCTAGTTGATCTCTTAGTCTTTGTCCGTTCATTGAACAAACAGTAATATTTAATTTTTTAGGTATATAGGCTATTATATACTTTTTTCTTTCTAATAGTTTTGGGTTTTGGGGTCCTTAAGTTTATTTGTTTGTGTGTGGTAGGGGAAGTTTGGTTCATTTGAATCTTAGAGAACAGAGATAATGGATAGTTTTGGAATTTAGATTTTAGGGCTTGTTTGGATGTTCAAGATAAAATGAAAGGAAGTTAATTTTTTTTTTTTTTTTTGAAACAGGGTCTTGCTCTTTTGCCCAGGCTGGAGTGAGAGGAAGTTAATTTTATTTCTGATGTCAAGATACAGAGATTATAAAGATTTAAGCTACTTATTTTTTTTAGACAACAGCGAAAATAACATATAATCAAGTTTCTTTGTTTTTGAGAATGACTTTTTGATTGGGAATAGAGATAGCTTATTATATTAGAATTCTTCTCAACAAGATGCCTTTTTTCTTTGCCATGGAAGAAATATGGAAATAGCTTTGCCAGAATGATTATTTGTAATGATACTTTATATGGATTTTTAGAATTCTGTGATATTATGTAATTTTATTAAAGTTGTTATGGATCTTAGAAAGTGATTTTAGAATGTGTTAGAATTTTGAGATTTTAATAGCCAAAATGTTTAAAATCCAGTTAATAAAATACAGCTTATGAAAATCTTCTTTATCTTAGCTGTTGTGAATACAGAGATTATTTTTTGTATAGTTGGCTTACTGTAAAAATTGGTAGCTGGCATTTCTAGGTCTTGAACATGATTTTTTTAAAAGCCTTCTAACATGAAGATAGTAATAAGGAATTGAACTCTAATAACCAGGGAGAAAATCATTAGTAGGTATATTAGTTTGTTAGGCCTGCAATAGCGAAATACCACATACTGGGTGGTTTAAACAACAGAAATTTATTTCCTTACAGTTCTGAAGCTAGAAGTCTAATATCAAGGTTCTGGCAGGGTTGTTTTCTCCTGAGGCCTCTCTCCTTGGCTACCTTCTTGCTGACTCTTCAGACATGATTAGACAGCCCCTGGTGTCTTTTCCTCCTATAAAGGTAGCAGTCAGGTTGGTTTAGGGCCTCACACTAACGGCCTCAATTAGACTTAATTACTTTTTTAAAGCTCTTACCTCCAAATACAGCTACATGGACGGGACTGAGGTTGAGACTTCAACCTATTAATCTTGGGGAGAACAGTGTAGGTCTTAACAGTAGGTGTTAAATCAGAAAGGAAAAGTAATTTTTGTAGAATTATTTAGTGTTTTCCTCTTTTATTTAATAAGGTTGTGTAGAAGTGCAATTGTTCTGTGTTTTTCTCTGTATATCTCCTAGCCGGAGAATTTTCATCCTTGGGCCTTCTCATCATGTGCCCCTCTCTCGATGTGCACTTTCCAGTGTGGATGTATATAGGACACCTCTCTATGACCTTCGTATTGACCAAAAGAGTAAGTATATAGAAACACTGTAACTTTTAAAGTAAAGTAAAGTAAGTTGGTTGAAAAAAAGTATAAACATGAATGTAATAAGTAATATTCTCAATTTTAAATATAAAATTTATTGCAACTAATCTGCGTAAAACAAAAAGAAAATCTTTCCTATCCCTAAAAGACAGCTAGTGTTTTCCTACTAGCTATAGAAATCTCTTTGATCTACTAGTGTCCAGACTGTGGTAGGTAAATTCATATTCAGGGAATGCTTGATATTTATTGTACCATGAGAAATTAGTTCCCCCATCAACTTAATAAAAGATTTTGGTCATGTTAGTCAACCTCTATATATATATATCACTTTTTTCACTGTAAATTGATAATGGTGATAAACCCTATATTTTTTCTCAAGTGATTTTTGTGGGGAAAAACATGAGACTCTTAATTGTGAAGCTCTGAATGAAAGATACTATACAAATTTATGTTTTATTTTGAATTGTTTTTTTTCTTAGCTCTTCAGGGGTCACATTATATTTAGTTGTTTCTTATGCCATAGATGTATAAAGTAAGACCTTTGACTTTATAGTGGTATTTTGGAGGGTGGGGCAAGGGAAAATAAATTTTTCTTTTTTGAGGCCGAGTCTTACTTTGTTGCCCTTGGTAGAGTGCTGTGTGAGCTCATAGCAGCCTCAACCTTCTAGGCTTAGGCAATCCTCTTCCTCAGCCTCCCATCTAGCTGGGATTACAGACATCTGCCATAACACCTATCTATTTTTAGAGACAGGGTCTCACTCTTGCTCAGGCTGGTCTCTGAATTCCTGAGTTCAAGGAATCTACCCTCCTCAGCCTCCCTGAGTGCTAGGATTACAGATGTGAGCCACCACGCATGCTAAGGGAGAATAATTTTTAAAATACAGAATAATATAACAAATACTGATATACTCATTGTCCACAATTAGAATTTTCATCCTGAACTCAAATTACCTCCCCAGAAGTAACCACCTTCATGAACCTGGTGTGTATTTCTTCACACTCGTCAAGTTGTATTTCAAGTATTTAGGGGTGCGGTTGTTTTAAGAAATTTTGCAATAGTTTCTTCTGTAGAATGAAAATTTATTTGCAAAAGAAATGATTAATGCTTTTTCTTTATTTTAAGCCTAAATTTTTATAATTTGGGATTTTAAGTATCATACAGCATTAGTAATTTGTTGTTAGAATGCAACTTATTAATGACGCTAGAATATTATTATCCTTATTCCTTAAGGTGATTTTAGGGTATACATTTAATTCATAAAATCATGTTGGGATATTCAGAAAATTTTAATTTTTGAAAGCCTTATAGTGAAGAAATGAGAATTTTTAGCTAGTTTTATTTTGTAGAAAAGAGGTCATATCACCATTTGTTTTTTTCCTTTGGTATAGGTAAACCCATTTACGGTTCTGATTATAAAAATGTTGGTTTTGTTCTATGATAAAATGAAAATATTCTAATATTATGTTTTTTTAACAGGCTAAATATTCCCTTTTTCTTGCTTACAATAGCCAGTTTTAAGTATAGTTTATTAGAAGGCCCTGAATTACTATGTCTTTTACTTGGTACTGTGGTGGATTTATGTTTTGATCTATCCTGTGCACTTAATTTTGAATTTGAAGAGAGTGGCATTTTTAGTGAGACTTTTTTGTTCTTGGTAGGGCAGACACCTGAAGTGTTAAATAATATCATACATTTTATTTAAAAACAAAAGAAAACTCAAAAACTATTAATTTCATAAATAGGCTAGTGTTTTTACCATATTTTGGAAGGAATTACGATTATGTTTTTGTTAGCATGTGCTGATTAAAGTTAAGGAAAAGCCTAAATCCTGGGCCAGGCATGGTGGCTCATGCCTATAATTCGAGCACTCTGGGAGGCTAAGGTGGGTGGATTGCTGAAGCTCATGAGTTTGAGACCAGCTTGAGCAAGAGTACGACCCCGTCTCTAAAAAAATAGCCAGGCATTGTGGCAGGTACCTATAGTCCCGTCTACTTGGGAGGGTGAGGTAAGAGGATTGCTTGAGCCAAAGTGTTGAGATCGCTGTGAACTGTGATGCCGTAGCATTCTCCTGGGGGCAAGAAAGTGAGACTCTTTCTCAAAAAAAAAAAAAAAAAAAAGACAAGAAAAGAAAAGCCTAAACTCAGAGGTGATTTTAGAAATAATGAAAAGAACCAATTAAGTTATTAAATTAATTTTTAAAATATAACTATGTAACACATGCAAGCTATGAGTATGTCTTTACAAATACCATTGTTTTATTTGGTATGTAAAAATCTAGGTTTTTTTTTTTTTTTTAATAAAAATGAAATATGGTACTTCTTTCTCTTGCCAAGCATGTAGTTTTATGTAACTGGGCGGAATCTCACAGGATAAGGATATACATTAATATATTTGTTTTAATATATTTTGAAATTTCTTTAGTTTACGGAGAACTATGGAAGACAGGAATGTTTGAACGCATGTCTCTGCAGACAGATGAAGATGAACACAGTATTGAAATGCATTTGCCTTATACAGCTAAAGCCATGGAAAGGTATATTGATTGATATAAGAAATCTTAGAGAAGTCATAAACATTAATTTCTTTGGAATTATTTTAAGTAGGGTAAAATAATTATTAGACTAAGGTGATTAAAATTTTTTTGTTACTCAGAAATGAAATAAAAATTTGAGATTGGAGTGTCTTAATGTGGCTTAAAATTGTTGACTATAGTTTGCCATGAAAGCTAAACATATGAATTGACAAGTTGTTTTGTTAGGTAGAAGTACTATAAAAAACCTGTCTCTCTGTGTGTGTGTATCTTGCTTTGCTTGTCATTTTATTTATTAAATGTATCTTTATTTTAGAATAACAATTACATTCTTTTATAGTACAGTGTTATAATCGTACAATTTTAGGTTTGGAAGTAACTTTGGGGATCATTTATAAGTACACAAGTCTCTTTTATACATGTAATATGCTTGACAGAGTGATATTTGGTACCTGTTAAAGGTCTTCCAGTGATAGGGTACTCACTAGACTCTAAGTAGAGTGAGGACAAGGACAGTATCTATTTTGCTGTCTATCCCAGTGCCTGTCACAATACTTAACACTTAGTAGTCATTAATTTATTTTGATGAAATGAAATTAAAAAAAAAAAAACTGAAGAGTTTTCTTTCTTGTTTTAATGCAACATTGGACTTAGAAGGTCTTCTCTTTTGTAGGTCACATTTCTCTAATTTTTAAAACCATTTCCTTTATGTGGTCTTAATATTTTATATTCAGGTCGACTAATTCTAAATATGGTAAGATTATTCCTTCTCTGAATTTGTTCCCTGTATTCTCCTAGTAAAATACACTATATTTTAGGTTCTCAGTAAATGTCTGTTAATTAAATATATTAAAGAAGCCTAAATTACATTAAGACTTTTTGTACTCGTATGGCTTTCTTGCTCTTGGCTAATGTACTTGTAATCAGCTAAAACCCAAGGCCTTTTCTTATTATTAAGATGGATTATCTTCTCTCAGACTTCTGTGTTGTTGATTTCTTTTTAACGCTAAATGTGTATGTCTCCTCAGTTATTTCTGTTTAATTTTTTTCTTCTTGGTTTTAGTTTATTATTACAAATTGTTTTTGATCATTCCCACTCTTAATTTTATATTCAAAATATTATTAACTTTTCTCAGTCTTTTGTTATCCACATCTGTTAACAATAACCATGAAGAATTAAATAAACCTGAATATTCAGTGTGATATTAAATTAGAAACAATGTTATTATAAGTTGCCATTCAGTACATTTTAGTTCTTCAGAAATTGTGAAACCAGATTCAGTAGGACCTCCATAGTTGACACCTGCTTACATTGCCTACCCCCTTAAACTGACCTAATTTTCATAGGTCAGACAGACATGCACCACATATATGTATCATTCCAGTAGCCCTAGTTCTTTATGTTGACCACCTTTGTATTTTCTCATGATAAAATATACAAACTGATCAGTTTGTTACAGTTCTTTGGATGGTCAACTTAGAGAGGTTCTACTATATATTGCTTATTTCTTAGATTGTTGGTGCAATCAGAATTTCACATCCTTTAACCACAAAAAATAATAGAATATTTTTATTTGCTAAAATGTTTGTATACTTTATCATGAGAAAATATGATTTAGACTGAATAAATTGCAGTACAATAGGACAAATGAGCTGAGAACACTATGTTCAAGAAGGTTATAAAAACATGACATTTTTCTTGATATTTTAAAAGTAAAACATGTATACTGTGGAAAATTTAGGAAGGTAGAA
The DNA here is from genome assembly GCA_963574355.1 of Loris lydekkerianus. Classification (NCBI taxonomy): domain Eukaryota; kingdom Metazoa; phylum Chordata; class Mammalia; order Primates; family Lorisidae; genus Loris; species Loris lydekkerianus. Next base: position 10,869 of record CAUYPK010079580.1, on the reverse strand, counting down.
CTTAAAGCTAACAATTCCTCCCTTTAATTAGCATTAAATAAACTACTCCCATATTACATTAGGATTCCTAACACTGACTTTTAGATAGTACTAAAATACTTGGCTTGGTAGCATTTGTTGCACTTACTACCTATATCCATTTATCAATTTCTAACAAATTATTTCAGAATATTTTGGCTTAAAATTACAACCATTTTATTGCTATAATTTTTGGGGGCAGGAACACTTTACTCTGGTCCATAAGATGTGACTGAAGTGGCTTAAATGATGCTAGAGGATCCTAGGTACAGCCTCACTCGTTGGTGTTGGGCTTTAGTGGTGGCTTTTAGTCGAGACTCCTCGTCTGTTCTCTAGGTGTCTTTCCTGTTTATCAGCTAGGACTTTCTTGCCCACTCTGTAGAACAGTGTTTTTCAACCTTTTTTTTAATCACACAGCACACTTGAACCTATAGTTAAACTTCCACTGCACACTTCAGTTATGTTGATCAAAAAAAAAAAAAAAGTGAAAAAAAAAAGATACTTACTGTGCTTTGAACTTCTTCTGAAAATAATTTAATTAATGATCTTTAAAAATTTTCTGGGCACACCTGAAATCCTCTTGTGGCACACCAGTTGAAAATCACTGGTCAGGAAAGATAGTCTAGTCTACTTGGTGGTTCTGGGTAACAAAAGAACAAAAACAGAAGTGTCTATTCCTTTTATGGCCTATGCCTGGAACTATATAGCACCATTTCTATTGAATGGCTTTCAAAGCAAATAAAATGACTGTATCACCAAGATTTAGGGAAGAAGAAAAAAGAGTCCACCTCTTGATAGGAGTAATATATATATACAGGAATAGGAGAGATGATTGGCAGCCATCTTTGTAGATGATCTGCCATAGTTCTTCCTCTGGTGGATAATTCCTGTCTTTCTAACACGTGATGCATACCTAACTCTCCTAAGATGCCCAGAAATCTCATCTAATTATGGTTTGAGGCTCAAAATCCATTATCTTATGATGTGTGTGCATCATATTAGGGTGAGGCTTCTTGGGTATGGCTCCTCTTGATTTGGAGATCTGTGGACTGAGAAGACAAGTTACTTCCCCCACCCTTGCTGGTCCATTATTTCATTTGCAAGAAACACAATCAACAGCATTCCTTCTGGTTCACTTGTGTGAGTTTCTTCTTGCTTGGCTTATTGGTGTTAGTGGGGTGGGGGTGGGGGCACAGCTTCATTTGTTCCCATCTATGTGGATTTTACAGTTTTCGATCTTTGTGTATCTCAGAACTTTTGTAATGACCCATATATGTAAACAATATATAATTTGGAGATTGGGATAGTTAACCACAATGGATCCTCCCATTGGAGAGTAAAAGATTAGGAAGCATCATGTAGCAGTCTCTGGCCCAAAAGCAATTATGAACTCCAAGTAGGAAATAGAGAATATTCTGTAATGATGGCTTGGTTCTGTCTTCTGGTAGTGTTTTCATAATTCATTTGTTTTTTAATCTTTTGACTTGATCCTTTTTGGTGTTGTCTCTACTCTCTGAGTCATTTTTGCTTTTCATTAAGAAATGGACCTTAACCTTTTGAGCCTGTTCCAAAAAGAAAAAAAAAAAAGAGTCTTGTATGTGCTGGAGTAGCAGACTCAGTCTGCTTTATCTATGAGTAAATTTGAAATTGTATGGGCTTTTTATTTGGAATAGTATACATATATATATTTTTTAGTTTAAACTGATGGTACTCCTTTAAATACTTTGTCAGTTTTCTTTTTTTTCTTTCTTTTTTTTTGAGACAGAGTTTCACTTTGTCACCCTCTGTAGAGTGTAGTGGAATCATAGCTTGCAGCAACCTCAAACTCCTGGGCTCAGCCTCCCGTGTAGCTGGGACTACAGGTGCTGGCCACAATGCCTAGCTAATTTTAGACATGGGGTCTTGCTTTTGTGCAGGCTGGTCTTGAATCTGTGAACTCAGGGCAATCCACCTGCCTCAGCCTCTTGGAGTGCTAGGATCACAGGTGTGAGCCACTGCGCTTAGCCTGTCAGATTGTAAGTGTACTCCATTAGACAGTCACACACCACAGTTCTTTCTGAGGTGAGACTCTCTCTACTTTGGACCCCAAGTAAGTGGTCCTATAAGTTTATTAGAAGCTCTTTTGCCTACCTGAGAGGGTATGTAAGCACTTCCTAAAATAATAACAAAAGATCTTTTGGAAGCCACTGGGTTTGTGGTAATACAGATGTATTTCTGTTACAATAATTATGAGGCCCTGTTTTCTTGGCAGTGCTCTAGATTTAATGTTCATCCTTATGCTGTTTCTTTGACAGTTTTTTGCTATCTGAAGAGCTAGTGATGAGAAACAGTTATTTTTCAATGCAGCAATTTCTGGTTAGAAATATTTCCTTTAGGGCAGCACCTGTGGCTCAAAGGAGTAGGGCGCTGGCCCCATATGCCGGAGGTGGTAGGTTCAAACTCAACCCCGGCCAACAACTGCAAAAAAAAAAAAAAAAAAAAAAAATTCCTTTAAATTCTGCTTATGAACTAAACTATTTATTTACTTATTCATTCTGAGACAAGGTCTTTATGCAGTAGTTTGGTCATAGTTCATTGCAGAGCTCCTGAGGTCAAGAAATCTTCTTTCAGCCTCCTGAATAGGTGGGAATACAGGTGCTATATACCTGGTCAATTTTTAAATTTTCTACAGAGATGAGGTCTCACCCTGTTGCTCAGGCTGGTCTTGAACTTCCAGGCTCAAGTGACCTTCCTGCCTCAGCCCCCCGGGAAGTGCTGGGATTATAGGTGTAAGTCACCATGCCCAGCCAACAGTTCATTCTTTAGCTCATAATTTTCTGTTTGTACCTTTTCATATTTATCTATAAAGAATCCACTAACACTTTGAATATTACCTGGAAAGTTTCTTAGCCAGATCCATTGAGGTATATTTTAAGTTACTTTATGTAACAGTTTTGTTAATTGCTCTGCCAGTATATAATGTGGGTTACCCTGCTTCCAGCCTTCGGTAGCATTTTCCTTAATGCTCTTTCAGGTTCTTTAGCAATCTCCTCCTTTTCCTTCCAGCTCCCACCTATCTCTCAATCCCCAAAGCTAATGTAGTTTAGATTTCTATTATATTAGCCATCTGTACTTTCTTTCCTCCCCCTTTTTTGGTTTCATCTATTGCAGCATAACAAATCATCTCAATGTGTGCAATTTTTAGCTCAGAGTTCTATGAGTTAGAGATTTGGTATGGAGTCAGTAGAGACAACTTGTTTGTATGTCATCTGGTGCCAGTTGAAGCAGGTACTTAGGCTGAAGGCTGCAAGATACTTTCACTCCCTTTCTGGGGCTATGGTGTTGGTTGCCTCCGGAGGTACTCCATTTCTCATCTTGGTTTTCATCTGTCTTCATCTGTTGTCACTCACCCTCTCTCTTCATGTGGCATTCTTCTCTAGCAGGACAGTCTTGCACTGTTTTTACATAACACTTTGGGTAGCAACTGAACAAAAGTAGAAATCTCCAGTCCTCCTGATATTGAAGCACAGAACTGGCACAACATCACTTATGCCTTATCATACAGGTCAAAGTGAGTTGCTAGGCTAAATTCAGTGGAGGGAGAAATAGACTATTTTTGAGCATTTAGAGGTAGGAAGAATTTTGGTGGTTATATTTACAGATGGTATAGTTAAATAGCACTCAGAGAACGTACTTACAAGTCTTTCTCTCTCTCATGGTTGTTTTCTAATCTGTTATTTGCTTGGAACAGCTAGTTTATGCTTTGTCTCTTATGCGCAGTGCATTTCTTGGTATACAAAAGGATTATAATAATGAATTATTTACTATTTTCTTATTTTCAGTACTGTACGTATTTTTTAAGGATGGGATCAAATGCTCTTTTACCTTATTTTCGTATCATGAACATACTTCTTTGTCATTTTTTACTCCAATTTATTGGCTATACATAAGACTTTCTATTAATACTATGTGTCTAATACTTTCCTCAGTTCTTGAACATTTAACTTTCAAACTTTGTAATTTTTGACTATTATAAGTAATTTTTTTAAAAAAGTAAGTATCTAAGATATTTATTTATTTATGTTTTTTTTTTTTTTTTTTTGAGATAGTCTCTGTGACCCTTAGTAGAGAGGCTTGGTGTTATTTTAGCTGACAGCAACCTCAAACTCTTGGGTTCAAGCGACCCTCTTACTTCAGCCTCCCAGAGTAGCTGGGACTCCAGGCACCCATCACAGCACCTGGTTATTTTTAGAGACGGGATCTTACTGTTGCTCAGGCTGGTGTGACCTCTTGAGCTCAGGCAGTTTGAAGTTCCACCTGCCTCAGCCTCCCCAAGTGTTAGGATTATAGGCGTGAGGCACTGTGACTGGCCTACAACTCTTTCTTTTCTTTGCAGTTTACTTTGTTCAATTGCTCTTTCCTCTTTTCTATTCTTTTTTCTCTATTTCATCCTCTTTGTGTTTTTTTTTAAGTTTAAAAATTTAATTTTTTGTAAAAATGGGATCTCTATGTTGTCCAGCCTGATTGTGCATTTTATAACTTTTACAACTTTTATAATTGCTTCATAATTCTTGGATATTCTGTTACATGGTTTTAATTCCAGTTTTCTTGTTTATTTATTTTTTGTCTTTTCAGCTTGGAAAGTTTCTATTAACAGTTGTTCAACTGACTGATTCTTTCTTTGGCCATGTTTAGTTTACTGATGAACCCATCAAAGGCATTCTTCATTTTTGTTACAGTGTTTTTGATTTCTAGCACTTCCTTTTTTGATTATTTCTTAGAGTTTCCGTCTCTCTATCTGTCTTGGATGTTGTCCACTTTTTCCATTATAGCCCTTAGCATCTGAATAATAGTTTTTTGTTTTTTTTTTTTTAATTCCTGGTCTAATAATTCCAAAATTCTGGCATATTTGAGTCTGGTTCTGATCTATGTTCTCTTTGTCTCTTTAGACTTGGTATGCCTTGTAATTTTTTGTTGAAAGCTGCACTTGATGTTACTGGATTAAATGAACTGAGGTAAATTTGCCTTAGTGTGAGATTTTATATTTGTCTGGTTGGGGTTAAAATCTATTCCCAGTTTGCTTTTGCTTTTGCCGAGGGTGCTGGAAGCTAAAATTTCTTTTAGTTTTCCATCTCTTGTTTTTCTTAACCTTGTATTCTTTGGGTTACCACAAAGAATTCTTCTTTTCTCTCTTTTGTTAAAATTTGGTTTTATATTTTCTCTAAAAAATTTTTAAATTGATAATATACATATAATATTTCCACATATTTTGGGGATGATTGTGATTTTTTTTTTTTTTTTTTTTTGGTTTGTTTGTTTGAGACAGAGTCTCACTCTGTCACCCTGGATAGAGTTCTGTGGTATCATAGCTCATAGGAACCTCAAACTCCTGGGCTCAAGTGATCCTCTTGTCTCAGCCTCCCAAATAGCTGGAACTACAAGTGCCCACCACAATGCTCGCCTAAGTTTTTTCTATTTTTAGTAGAGATGGTGTCTTGCTTTTGCTCAGGCTGATCCTGCCTCAGCCTCCCAAAGTGCTAGGATTATATCGGTGAACCACCATGCTTGGCTAAGATTGTGATATTTTGATGTAATGATCAAATCAGGGTGTTTGGGATACCTATAACTTTAAACATTTATCTTTTCTTTGTGTTGGGAACATTCCAAATCATCTAGCAATTGTAGTTTGAAATACATAATAAATGATTAAGTATAATTTTTCTGCAGTACTATTTAATGTTAACAACTTACTCTTTCTATCTGACTGTATTTTTGTGCCCCTTAATCAAATTCTCTTCATTTCTCCTTCACCCCTTTCTTTACAGTCTCTGGTAACCACCATTATACTCTAATTGTGTAGGATTTATTTTTTTAGCTTCCACATGTGAGTGAGAACAGACGATATTTGTCTTTCTGAGCCTTATTTCATGTAACATAATGACATTCGATTCTATCCATGTTGCTACAGATGACAGGATTCTATTTTTTCCTATGGATGAATAATATTCCATTGTGTGTATATACCACATTTTCTTTATTCACCCATCTGTCAAAGGCCACTTAGTTTGATTCTATAATCTAACCATTGTGACTAGCATTGCAGTAAATATGTGTTTTCGATTTACTGATTTCTTTTCATTTGTCTAAATACCCAACATTGGTATTGCTTGATCAAATGGCAGATCTATTTTTAGTTTTTTAAAGAACTCTGTACTGTGGTCCATAACGGCCATACTACTTTACATTCTCACCAACAGTGAACGAGTATTCCCATTTTGCTGCATCATTGGCATTTGTTATTTTTTGTCTTTTTGATAATAGCCATTGTAACTGGAGTGAGATAATATCTGATTGTGCTTTTGATTTGCGTTTCTCTGGTTATTAGAGATGTTGAGCATTTTTTCACATACCTGTTGGCCATTTGTATGTCTTCTTTTGAGACATGTCTGTTCAGGTGTTTTGTCCTTTTAAAAATTGTGTGATTATTTTTTTGATATAAAAACAATATATATATATATTCCAGTTACTAATCCCTTAGTGGATGGAGAGTGCTTTTTTTTCTTTTTTGAGACAGAGGCTCTCTATCGGTGGCATCATTGTAGCTCACTGTAACTTTAAACTCCTGAGCTGACGTGATCCTCCTGCCTTAGCCTCCTGAGTAGCTGGGACTATATACATAGACCACTCTGCCCAGCTCATTTGCTGTTTTTGGTCAAGGCAGAGTCTCAGTCTTGCTCAGGATGATCTTGGACTCCTGAGCTCAAGCAATTCTCCTGCCTTGGCTTTGCAGAGTGCCTGGATTGTAGGTTTGAGCCACTGCACTGGGCTGTAGATATTTTTTATAGTTTTGTCAGTCACTTGTCTCTTCACTTAGCTAATTGTTTACTTTGCTGTGCAGATGCTTTTAGTTTGGTGTAACCTCATTACTGTATTTTTGCTTTTTTTAAATCTGTGTTTTTGATGTCTTATCCCCCTACAATCTTTGACCAGTCCAACATCCTGTAGTGTTTTCCTGGTGTTTTCTTCTAGTAGCTTCTTCTTATGCATCTTTGATTTTGCCTATCTTTCCAGGTTTTGGGGTAGTGATTTGCTCTGTTGCTTCAATTCTCTGATAAATCAAAGAAGAGTTACTGATTTTTTTTTTTTGCTTTTTTTTCTTTTTGGATGGGAATGATGACTTCTAAACTCTTTACATCTTTCATTAGAAACTAGAAGTTCTTTTCATTGTTTTTTACTTCTTCACTACAGAGGAGGAAGTCTGAAGTTGCCTAGAATCTTAACTGGCACCTCTTTATATCACTTTTCCTATTCTCATTTTTATTAAGGAAAATTTAGTGCATTCTGTACAGAGTTATTATAAGCACTCTGTAGGCAGGAGTGGAGTTAGGAAGAGAGGGTCAAGTAGAGCAGGATTTTGAGGAAGAAAAGGTAGATATTCACAAATCTGGGCTTCTTTAATTTTCTTTCTTTTCTTTTTATTTTGAGACAGTCTGAAGTTGTTGTCCTGGGTAGAATGCCATGGTGACATCATAGTTCACAGCAACCTCCAACTCCTGGGCTCAAGCAATCCTCTTGCCTCAGTTTTTTGTATTTTTAGTAGAGACAGGATCTCTCTCTGGCTCAGGCTGGTCTCAAATCCATGAGCTCAAGAAATCTATCTGCCTCAGCCTCCCAGAGTGCTAGGATTACAGGTGTGAGCCACAGCACCCGGCCTTCTTTAATTTTCTTAAAAAAAACTCCTCTTAATGAATTATTGAAAGACCCAAGTATTACGTAAAAGAATTTTACCAATTTATAGTTCTGATTTCACTGTTTAAAACTCACTATTTGAAGTAGTTTTAGAAAGAATTTTTCCCCTTTATCTTCTTCCCAAGAATGCACAAAATAAGAGACTCTTTTCTGATGTTTATTTTAATCATGATTAAGAAAAATGTATTTCATATGTTGAGAGTAAATATATAAGCTATAAGTAAATATATAAGTATATAAGCTGTAAGTAAATATATAAGCTAATAAAACTCATTTTGGCTCCCAAAAGTTTTCAGTTTTATTAGATATGTTTTGTAAAAATTTGATTGTTTTTAAGATGGTATTTACTCTCAATTTCATTTAGATTAAAATTTATTTTTAGAGACAGGGTTTCACTCTGTTGCTTAGGCTGGAGTATAGTGGTGGGATTGTAGCTCAGTCTCTCCTTGAACTCCTGGGCTCAAACTTTCTTCCTGCCTTAGCCTCTTGAGTAGTTGGGACTACTGTACCATGGACATGCCCAGCTTATTTTGCCTAGACTGGTCTTGAATCACTGGCCTCAAGCAATCCTCCTCCCTTTACCTCCCAAAGTGCTAGGATTACAGGAGTGAGTCACTATGCCCAGCCATGTTTATTTAGTTTTTTGTTTTCATAGTATTTCTTTTTATATATATCAAAACTTACACTGAACAATGTATTCTGGGTTTAAAAAGAGGATTTATTTCTTTTACTTGCCTAAAAGTCTTCATCTACAAATTAAACAAAAGCAAACAGTGCTTATTTAAATTTTTTAAATTTTGGTTAATTTTTAAAATTTAATTTTAAAATTTGGTAAATTTTTGAATGTTCTAAAGCTACATAAATGTACTAATCTATGTACAAGTAATGATGTGGACTACACCAATAAGCATACATTCTTTGTTCATCTTATAGTGTGGTAGGAGAAGAAATGTAAATAAAATAATTAACATAATTAAAAATATGATGGGTGCATTTGTAGTGTTTATGGAAGCAGAAAAAGGGGATGTGGGAGGAAAGAGGTAATAGTTGAGTTAGGGAAGCACAGAGATGGCTTTATCAAGGAGATGGTATTTGAGTAGATTTTAAAGATGCCTACAATTTTCACAAAATAGGACCTATGTTTTTATGGTAAAGGGTGTAGTGTATTAAGCAATACAAAGCATAGGAGTAGGAAAGCCCAGGGTTTATTTTAAGAGCAAGATTATCTGGCTTAACTTAGAGGAGTTGTAAAAGTCTTAGGTAGTGACTTAGATCTGTTTGTGGATGTTTTTTGTTTGACTTGTATAACTAGAGGAAGTTTTTATGTATAGTTGAATGTTCATTGTTAAGATACTAGTCCTACCACTCACTCCCTGTTACATGGTGTCCATCTTTTCACACATGTGTGACACCAGCTTAGGGCTGAAGGCATTTGAGTAGGTGACCTGTAGAAAATAAAGAAAGAGGGGCAATATTAGCAAGTCAGAAAATAAATTGGAACCAGAATATGAAGGGAATTGAATAACGTTTAAAAATAGTTGTATTTTATTCTGTGATTGGTAGAAAGCTAATAGAAGTGCTTGGTAAAAGAGAGATGTGAATGGAAATGGGCTGCTCCTTGATAGTGTGGTGGTAGCTGGAAGAGATTGATTTAATTAGTTTAGTGAAGAAATCATGGAGGCTTTGTACTAAGTTAGTGGCAGGTATGTTATCAAACTGAGCAGATATGGGAGACATTTAAGAGTTAAAATCAGCACGATTTTACATAGAAATTGATAGAAATAGATTAGTAAGGAAATCATGGGGGCTTTGAATTAAGGCAGTGGCAGATAGGATAGCATACTGAGCAGATGTGGGAGGCATTTAAGGATTAAATGGGATTCTATATAGAAACCACATGGGTTTCTATGTAGGGGAATAAAATGAAGAGAAGCTTATGGCTTTCAAATTTTGCTATTATCATACACGGTAAACCCAGAAATGGGCATACGTTTATACAATGAATGTGGAAATTTTGACTTATTTTTTAATAAAATACTAGAATTTCTCTATAATTTTAATGGCAAACTTGGCCAACTTATGGTAGAGTTGTTTTGCTTCTTTATTAGTTTCAAGTGGTTGGCTATCCAAAATAGAATCTAGTGGGGTTCTCGAATATCTGAAATATGTCCTTTCTTATACAGAAATTCAGAGAAATAATTTTTTTTTTTTTTTGAAACAGAGTCTCATTATGTCACCCTAAGTTGAGTGCTGTAGTGTCATAGCTCACAGCAACCTCAAACTCTTGGGCTTAAGTGATTTTCTTACCTCTGCCTCCCAAGTAGCTGGGACTATAGGTGCCCAACACAACGCCTGGCTGTTTTTTTGTTGCAGTTGTCTTTGTTGTTTTAGTTGGTCTGGGCTGGGTTCAAACCCTCCAGCCTCTGTGTATGTTGCTGGCGCTGTAACCATTGTGCTATGGGTGCTGAGCCAAAGCAATAAAATGTTTAAAATTAATTTTTGGAATCTTGTTAGATTCATTTTTCTGATAAGACAATAAAGATTTATAATGACTTAAATGTTAACTGACCTACCCTTCTCTTTTCTGCCTCCCACCCCTTTCCTAGTTCTTTGGCTCTGTGTGATGTTTTCTGGACCTTTGTAATTTGTTTTCTTTTTACAGTGAGTTTGAGTACTGTGTGTAAACTGTGCATTTATGTTCCTTTGGTCTGAAGGTTAATTTGATGAAGAGAAAATGATGAGAGAAATTCTTTCTTAGCGGGCTCCCTAAACCAGAAGTTATGTTTTTTTTTAATGTGACTTTTGGACTCATAAGACATAGAGGCAATTGTTTTAATTTACTATGGTTTATTACAATAGATACGGCACACAGTAGGACCAGGAAGGGAAAATGACATCAGGCAGAGTCTGGATAAATCCCTGCAGTCTTCAAATGTTCTTCCTCTTAAAGGTGGATTGCATAGAGAGTGTACAGTGTTTCTGCTCATGGAAGGCTGCTTTAAGATTCAAAATCTAGGATTTTTACTGGGGCTTGGTTATGTAGGCACTCTGCTTATGTGGTTAAGAAGAAAAGTGTCCACTATATATAATCACAATGTAGATAATCTTAGCAAGCTGATACAC
>CAUYPK010079576.1:0-23805 GCA_963574355.1 Loris lydekkerianus | reverse complement strand
ATAACAGAGTCCCACTTCAGTGATTTACTACACAGCGCTTGTTGGTGGATGAGGCAGTGTATGGCTATTGGATGAGAATGGTTATGTTTGTCCATCTCTTGGTTAATGTGAGCAATTACTCCTTTCTTAGACCCCACCATGTTAGGAGCACCATTAGTTTTCACACTGGCTAGTTTTGCCCAGTCCAGCTCCAAACTATTCACAGTTTGGCCAACATTTTCATAAATATCCTCTCCTGTAGTTGTTCCTTTGATGCTTTGCATTACAGCAAGTTCTTCTGTGACTTAGAAATAGTTATCCATGAATAAAAACTAGAAGTTGTGCAGAACCACTAACATCATTACTTTCGTCAAGTGCCAAGGGAAAATAGGAAAGGTGTTTTGCGGAGTTTTGCAAATGCTGATGCAAATTGTCTCCCATTTCTTCAATCCTTCATGTAATTGAGGGTCCTGAAAGACTCACCGTACTAAATAAATTGGCCTTCTCTGGACACATCTCTTTGGCAACAGAAAGAAGGCATTCTTTACCATTATCCCTCCATGAATGGTCTGCCAGTGCACGCTATTATCTTGGCAACTTGAAAACTTACTCACAGTGATGAAGTATTTAGCTGTTTCTGCTTCACAAAAGTATCTTGCTGAGTTGTCAATGTATATTTCAGTTTTAATATTTTATCTTTTCTCACTTCTCTGACCAAACTATCATATTTATCTTTATGTTGAGTTTGATAACGTTGATGCAAATTGTATTCTTTGAACACAGACGCTATATTCTGGCATATCAAACACACAGCTCTTTCCTTGAACTGCATGAAAAAGTACTTATAAGTCTTCTGTTCTTTGAATATCCTACACTCCAAGGCAATTTTTCTCTTTCTTGATATCATTGTTTCCTACCAATATATATATACAGCACCAAAAACAATATACCAGCAATAACTTTGCCCACACAGAAGCATATAGACTGCACTGCCCATCAATGCAGTCTGATCAGTGTGCATCAACGCAGCCTTGCCAGTCCACATCACTTCAGCCTCGCCAGTGCCCATATAGTGGAACTCCACTTTTAACTCAGGCTCACACTGGTGTGGTGCGGGAACAGGCATGATTACAGAGCCGGTTCCTCCACCACCTTTCCAATTCACACTACCCTGAGCAAACCACACTGCGATCTGTGAACTCGCACAGGAATCTGATCGCATGGGTGAGAAGACCCATGCGATCAGATTCCACTGCAGGAAAAAAGAAGGCACGTATGCCTTTTTTCTTCTGAATCTAATGCAAGTTCAGCCATCCAAGCATATGGTTGAACTTGCACTGCTCAGAGATGGCAACAGTGTGAACTGGGGCTTACACAGCACACAACATACAACATCATACACAACTGAATAGCAATCAATATAAATGCACTTACTGGCAATTAAATTGGGTTTCCTACTCCTCGGCTGTCTGCAGAGCCGGATTAAGTTCCCATGGGGCCCTAGGCAGATTACCAGTTTGGGGCCCCCATGCAATAACACTGAGCACTGACCATTTGCATTAACACTGACCACTGACCATTTGCATTAACACTGACTGCTGACAATTTGCATTAATACTGAGTGCTAACAATTTGCATTAACACTGAGCACTTAACAATTATCATTACCACTGAGCACTAACTATTTACATTACCTCTGAGCTCTGACCATTTGCATTACCTCTGAGCACTGACAATTTGCATTAGCACAATTTGCGTTATCACTGTGATGCAACCCCCCTAGAAACTACCCCCAACCAACTAACCAACTTTAAAAAACACTTTCCTAACTTCAAAAAAAAGGCTCTTCTAACTTCAAAAAAAGGTGCCCCCTATCTGCAAAAAAAAAAGACCTCCTAACTTCAGAAAAAAAAAGGCCCCCCTTAACTGCAAAAAAGGCCCTACTAACTGCAAAAAAAAAAATCCTAACTGGTTCTTACCTCAGTCCTTAGGCAGCAGCAGGCTCTGCACAGGCAACCTGGTGACTTCTACAATTACACCAGAGACTGAAAGGAGGAGTCGAGAGACAGAGAGAAGGAGGGGAGTCTAGAATAGGAGGGGACTTGGAGAGTGTGGGGCACATTCGACACATGCGCCCTGCGGCCCGGACAGTGGGTTGCTAAGCAGGACAGCAATAATACCCGGCAGGGAGAGACAGAGGGAAGGAACAGAGTTGGAGAGTTGGTGCACATTCCACACATGTGCACTGCGGCCCGGGACAAATCGGCTACTAAGCAGGACAGGCAGCTGTGGCAAAAATACCTGGCTGGCTGGATAAATGTCCTTAGAGGGCCACATGTGACCTGCGGGCCATAGTTTGAGGACCCCTGCTGTAGCTGTTATAAATAGTGATTGCTCTGATAGATCTGGGCAAGGTAAAATAAAAACCTTGTGGAAAGGGTTTTTGTTTGGTTTTTTTTTTTGAGACAGAGTCTCACTTTGTCACCCTAGGTAGATTGATGTGGTGTCACAGGTCACAGCAACCTCCAACTCTTGGGCTTAAGAGATTCTCTTGCCTCAGCCTCCCGAGTAGCTGGAAATACAGGTGCCCACCACAATGCCCAGCTATTTTTTGTTACAATTCTCATTGCTGTTTTAGCTGGCTGGGGCCAGGTTTGAACCTGCTAACCTTAGGATATGGGGGCTGGCATCCTACCCACTGAGCCACAGGCACCGCCCAGAATTCACTATTCTTTTTTTTTTTTTTTTTTTTTTTTGTAGAGACAGTCTTATTTTGTCGCCCTCGGTAGAGTGCCATGGCATCACATAGCTCACAGCAACCTCCAGTTCCTGGGCTTAGGCGATTCTCCTGTCTGAGCCCCCAGAGTAGCTGGGACCACAGGTGCCCACCACAACACTTAGCTATTTTTTATTGCAGTTCAGCCAGGGCTGGGTTTGAACCTACCACCCTTGGTATATGGGGCTGGTGCCCTACTCACTGAGCCACAGGTGCTGCCCAGAATTCACTATTCTTGATGCCACTAAGAACATTCATGATTGATGGGAGGAAGTCAAATTATCAAAGTTAATAAAAATTTAAAAGAAGTTGGTTTCAACCCTCATGAATGACATTGAGGGATTCAAGGCTTCAGTAAGGGAAGAAATAGTAGATGTGGTGGAAATAGCAAGAGAATTAGAATTAGAATTAGAAGTGGGCCTGAACATACAACTAAATTGCTACAATTTTATAATAATTATTTTCTTTTCTTTTTCTTTTATTTATTTATTTTGAGACAGAGTCTCACTCTGTACCCTCAGCAGAGTGCCATGGAGTCCTCATAGCTCACAGCAACCTCTCATTATTAGGCCCAAGAGATCCTCCTGCTTCAGCCTCCTGAGGAGCTGGGACTACAGGCATGCACCACCACACCCAGCTAATTTTTGTACTTTTTATGTAGAGACAGGGGTCTCGTGTTTGCTCAGGCTGGTCTCAAACTCCTGGCCTCAAGTGATCCTTCTGCCTTGGATCACTTGGATGAGTCACTGCATCCAGCTCCTTATTGAAAAGTGTTGCTTCATTGTTAAGGCCAATCAGCCCCACAAAATTGTCATTAATAGTTCAGACATGGCGTTAATTGGAAGGAGAGAAGGGAAAAAGAAGCCAATTGAAGTTTGTCTTACATTAGCTGCTTTAAGTCCCTGTCCTCTCCCTGTGCCCTTTCCATGCAGATGGAACTCCACAACATAAGCCCATTTCCCTTTACTGTCAGCCCAGAGGGGAGTGACCTTTCTGGGTTGTTTTTTAACTTTTTGCCACAAGCATGTTATTTATTTTGTCTGGAGACCTCTCCACTTTTTGGTCTTTGAGAACCTTTTTCTGCCACCTCATCCTTCGTAACAACCATACTTCTATGGAATGGCTTTATCCTCATCAACACTACAGGAGTAAAGGGTGCTGTATTAAAGGACTTCAACAATGCCCTTAAGGGACATATTGTGTCTCCAAGCCAGCCCCATTTCTTTGCAAATCGGAGGTACTGGTTACTGGACTGGGAGGCAATGAGGGCAAGAGGCTTGTAGGGTCATGAAGGAGAGTCTGCTCCCCATGGAGTGGTGTGTGTGTCTGAGGGACTGGGAGCAATGGTGGCAGGACTCACTCCTGGGATGCTCGTAAAGAACTGGAAGACACTACACTGAACAGAGTCCAAAAGTCTAAATTAATTTTCTTTGGAACTTAGCTAGGCCTCAATATCAGTTACCAAGTGGAGAAATCTGACCCGTCAATGGGAGTTTGAACTCTAACACCATGTATAGTGTTAGAGCTAGACCTCTTTTGTAGAAAAGAGGGGAAGTGGTCAGAGGTTCCGGTGTGCAAGCTTTTATGTGCTGAAGGGATAATTCTCAATATTGTGAGTCCAGTGTAAACAAATGTCAACTGGGGTGAAAGGGACTAGAGGGGAAACAGGCTAGGAAAAACACCAAATTTTCCCCATCACGTGGTTTGCCACCTGTGTATACTCCAGAAGAGAAATTCCCAGTAGGTGGAGGAGGGAGCAAAAAGGAAGGACCCCCTGCCAGCTTAAAGTTCAGGAGAGACCACAGTCTCACCCTCTGCTCTCTGTGAGACCCCAGTTTTGGATTTCTACCCTAGACTTCTTCCCGTAGGAGAGGTAACTTCCCATCATGGAAAGCAGATCTTAAAAGTACTTGATCCCTTCAGCAAGGCAGACTTAATTTTCCAGTGGATCCTGGGATATTTATAGAGGAATTCCAGCATTTGACTATTTGACCTGGAAAATTTGCTGGAAAATTCCGGCATTTGTTATTTGACCTGGAAAGATCTAATGATTTTACTGTCTTATTGTACTGTGGGTGAAAAGCTGTGTATAGTAACCACTGTGTGGCACAGGGCAGATAGGCTACAGGCTATGACCCATAATTTGGCTGATAAAGTGAATGCGGTTCCTACCCAACATCCCAAATGGAACTGCCAACCTGCACAAGCAGCAGAGCCTGACAGAGCAGCCAGGATTACACACAGACCTGCCTTATGAAAGGCATGTGGGAAATACAATTAAATCATAAACTTTTCCAAGTTAGCTGAGGTGACCCAGTATAAGGATGAAAATCCAGCCCCCCTAAGGGGAAAACCAGGGGAAGCATCCAAAAGCATGTCAACTTGGACCCTGAATCAGCGGGAGGCAATGAGGGCAAGAGGCTTGTAGGCTTGTACCCTTTTTACTTTTTAGTTTTGCAGTTTTGCAGTTTTTGGCCAGGGTTGGGTTTGAACCCGCCACCCTCAGTATATGGGGCTGGCGCCCTACTACTCAAGCCACAGGCACCACCCAGTACCCTTTTTATTAATCAATCAGCCCCTGATATATGCAGAAAACTCCATAACAAGGCACTGGGACTCAGAGGAGCTATTTGAGCTATTGAACACGGCCCCCTCAGTGCTCAGCAACATGACCTGGAGGAGGCAAGTGAAGAACGCCAAAAAAGTAAACTGTTAGGAGCTGCTATTGCAGCCAATCTCTGTGGTCCAGAATGAGACAAGCAAGGGAGACTGGCTTCTGGCAGTGGCGTGAACTCCAGCCAGACAGATGTGTTTCAACTGTGACAAACTGGGCCATCTGAGGAGAGAGCATCACCAGAAGGGACCTAATGTGGACGGCAGAAGAGGTAGGGTACTACCTGAGCCCATCTGCTTCCACGGTGGTGCCTCAGGACACAAAATCTGTGACTGGCCCAAGAAAGCAGCCAAGGAGATGATGGTGAGCCCATCATCTTTGAATGGACAGGGCCTGGAATCTTCAAAACAGAGGTGCCATAGGTCACAGTGGACATCTCCGTTACCTATCAGGTTCTTATTAAACCTGGGAGAAGCTTTTGTGGATTTGAAAGGTGCTGGGAGCCAATACCTTAAGAAATAAAAAGCTTATAATAGAAATTTACAGCCAGGAGGAATTTATGGGTGGGTAGGGCGTTGTGAACCTTGGTTCCAGGAATTTGGTTCCAGAAGCTGAAAACACCACACCTGTTACCAGAAACCCCCCCACCCTAAACTCACCCGTGGGCACATTCCCCTTCTGCCTGTATTTATATGGCTGTTGAAAAATAAAGTTTCAGGAGCTTGATCAGAATCCTGTCTTGCTCCCCGTTCTTCGTGCCTCTTGTTCCCTTCTTCCACTCTCTCATTTCTCCTACCCTAGGTCCCCGCTGAACTAGCCCCCTGGGCTGGGGTGGAAAGGCTTTGATGGTCACCTATCCTCCTCCTCTCTTTGTTATCAGCATCACCAGGCAAAGCATTAACAAACATTTAACTTCTCCTTTGCTTTGTAATTAGGACACTGAGCATTCCACCCAGTTAATGTGAACTGTATTCTCCAGGGATTCTGAGATAGTCCTAGAATTTTGGAGAATGTTCTAAGTAAACTTCTCAGATAGCTGAACTTGTCCCTTCCAGTGTCTGTGTTCAGTATGCAGATGGCTTACTAATCTGCAGCCCCTGATACAAGCCCATTGAAGACACTACACAGGTGTTAAATATTCTTAAGGAGGAAGGATTTAAGGTGTCAGAGGGAAAAGCTCAATTGTGCAAATTTGAAGTTACTTACTTGGACTTTGTTCTTTCCCCTGGTGAGAGGAGGCTCTCAAGTGAGAATCAAGATAATTAGTTCCCTCACTAGCCTTCCTACCAAAAACAACTCTGGGAGATCCTGGAAATGACAGGGTACTACTGAATATGATTCCCAAATACAGAGAGCTGGCTAAAACTATGAGTTGAATGTCGCCCTTGGTAGAGTACCATGGTGTCACAGTTCACAGCAACCTGTAACTCTTGGGCTTAAGCAATTTTCTTGCCTCAGCCTCCCAAATAGCTGGGACTACAGGCATTTGCCACAACACCCAGCTATTTTGTTGTAGTTGTCATTGTTGTTTACCAGGCCCTGGCTGAGTTCGAACCAACCAGCCCCATTGTATGTGACCAGCGCCCTAACCACTGAGCTATGGGTGCTGAGCCTTTTTTTTTTTTTTAAGGCAATTACCAGGACAATACTAGAGTGCTGAGTTGTCATAGCTCACAGCAACCTCCAACTCTTGGGCTCAAGTGATCTTCTTGCTTCAGTTTCTCTATTTTTAGTAGAGATGGGTTCTTGCTTTTTGCTGAGGCTGGTCTTGAACCTGTGAGCTCAAGCTATCCACCCTCCTCATCCTCCCAGAGTGCTGGCATTACAGGCAAGAGCCACCATGGCTGGCCAAGACTAGTTCTTAAAGGAAGAAGAGATAGAATGCTAACATGGGGTAAGGAACAAGAAAAAAAACTTCCAAACCTTAAAACAGACTCTTTTAAATGCATCTGTCTTGAAAACAGCTGATTTGAAGAAACCTTTCTATATCCTTTCACTGGGCCTACAATTATGATTATCCTTTTCTGAATGTTTGGACTCTGCCTGTTCAACCTCATTATTAAGTTTGTGTCTAGCAGACTCCAACAGTTCTATGTTAAGATGATGGTGATGCAGGGATTCTAGAAAATACTGACAGAAGCTTTCTTTTTTTCCTTTCTTTTCTTTTCTCTCTCTTTTTTTTTTTTTTGAGACAGAGTCTCACTATGTCAACCTGGGCAGAATGCTGTGGCATCACTGCTCACAGCAGCCTCCAACTCTTGGGCTTAAGCAATTCTCTTGCCTCAGCCTCCCAAGAAGCTGAGACTACAGGTGCCCACCACAATGCCCTGTTAATTTTGGGTTGTAGTTGTCATTGTTGTTTGGCAGACCCAGGCTGGATTTGAACCCGCCAGCTCCAGTGTATGTGGCTGGCACCCTAGCTGCTGAGCTACAGGCACCACGCCTGATGGAACCTTTTGAACAAGTGGCCAGAAACTTCTGACCCCCAAAATACCTTTGGAGTAGAGAACCTGAGGAGGCTCCCTGATAGCTAGGCCAACACCCCATTTTGACAACAGGAAGTAGCTAAGAATGGTCATCATCCACTTTCCCTTCAAGATTTCAGGACCACATCTCTCCACAAGGAGAATGAGAAGGGACACTAGGAAAGGGCTTCAAGGGGAGGAGGGAGGAAAACCTGCTTGCTGAACCAGGAAGTCCACAGGGCTCTGAAGAATGTGGGTGTGAAGTAACCTAGTAACCAATGACCAATAGAAAGAGACAGTCAATGACCAACAGAAAAGGGCAATACTGCCCAGAGCCACAGGTGCCGCCTCCACCTGCTAAATTTTAACGGAAAAATTTAAGAATCATTACTTAGAGTAGTGGGAATTACATAACAATATAATGTCCTTTTTTCTGATTTTGTTTATTTTTATGTTTGTTGATGCATAATAGTTGTGCATATGTATGGGCTACATGTGATGTTTTGATACAAGCATCCAATGTGCATTGATCAAATCAGAGAAATTGGGATATTCATCACTTCAAACATTTATGTTTGTGTATGTGTGTGTGTTAGGAACATTCCAATTCTACTCTTCTTGCAGGCAGAATGGGGACTGAAGACCCCATTCTTAGCAAGGGAAACACCCCCAGAAAAAAGGAAAAATTAGAGAAATTAGCTGAGCAAGGTGGAATAAAGAAAAGTCTGCTAGTTTACCTTTAAACTAGATACTAAATTCTTTATCTGAGCAAGTTTCCTGCAGCTTGAAAACACCCCTGCTGGGCCTCTGAACACTCTGAAGAAACAATGGCAGGAAAGTGTGTGAAAGGCCTGGGAAGAAACATTAACTACGCAGTTTCCTGCCCAGTCAACAGTCAAAGCAAATACCCATTGTGGAGATGTGTATTTGTCAGGGGCAGAGATGAAGGCAATAGCTCAAGCCCTGAAATATGGGTTAAGAGAGTTTAGATTCCTATCACAGAGTAAGATGCTCTGTGGTGGAGATCAGAGGAAAATTCCTCTGTCCCACTGATTTTTCAGAGATTGACACCACTGGCATTTTACTCCACAGTGAACTAGTGAGATTAACACATCCCCAGGAAACAGTGTGTGGCCACAGACAGAAGGCTGCCACCACACAAGGCTCAGGTTTCGGATTTCTCAAGGCTGCTCAGACCCTTAAAGTTAATGATTTTGGAAACAGTAGGAGCTGATATGCCCGCTCAGAGAGATTGCTGACTTTTTTGTTCCCTGGTCAGCTTACCCTCTGGGTTAAATGAGCAAATAGCCTTCTTTTTTTCTTTTTTTCCAGTTTTTGTTTTTGCTTTTTTTTTTTTTTTTTTGTCGGGACTGGGTTTTAACCCACCACCTCTGGCATATAGGGCCAGTGCCCTACTCCTTTGAGCCACAGGCGCTGCCCCCAAATAGTCTTTAATAAAAGCTGAGTGGCTTTTATTAAATACTCAGGGCCACCGCTGTGAACCCCACAAGCTAGCAGTGGCCCCCTGTGCTCCCACCTCTGAAAATTGTATTCTGCGTGTCTTGACTCTTTGTCTCTTGTCATTTTTAACCTTATTTTCTTCAGTCAACCAAACCCTGCCTCCAGGGTGGGACCCCGGCATTTCTAGTTATTTTTAAATATACAATGAATTATCATTACCTTGAGTCGCCTTATTGTGCTACTGAACAGTAGATTTTATTCCAGGCTAATGACTAAATATAGAGAATGTCAAGTCATAAAAATAACTGTAGAGAATGTGAATGTTAGATAAAAGGTGACAGAAGCATTTCACGGGTTCCACACAGAGCTCCACAGCATGGGCTTTTCAAGGCTGTAGCATTACCTCGGAGAAGATCTTTTTTTTTTTTATGACAGAGTT
Organism: Loris lydekkerianus; assembly: GCA_963574355.1. Taxonomy (NCBI): domain Eukaryota; kingdom Metazoa; phylum Chordata; class Mammalia; order Primates; family Lorisidae; genus Loris; species Loris lydekkerianus. Next base: position 14,071 of record CAUYPK010079576.1, on the reverse strand, counting down.
TCAAGTTGTCACCCTCGATAGAGTGCTGTGCTGTCAAAGCTCACAGCAACCTTAAACTCTTGGGCTTAAGCAATTTTCTTGCTTCAGCCTCCCAAGTAGCTGGGACTACAGTTGCAGGAAGACAAGGCCCAATAAAGAGAAAGAGCACTCAAACACCACATTTATAAGGGGAAGAACTTTATTCACTAGCAGAGAGCTTACAGCATAGAATTCCAAGTGGCCACACTCCCCAACTGCCTTGGTCTTTCCCTGTTTATTGACAGTCAAAAAGTTCCACCCCACAGGTACCCATCTCATTGGCCAGTTTGAATCAAGCGGAAGATGCTATTCCTGCCCCTACAGAACTACTGGATTTCACAGAACTTGGAAATTTCCAAGTTTCAGGAAGTTAAGTTTACAAATTCCCAAGAGCTGAGTCACCATGAAGAGGACCCTGCAGGTGTATCCTTGTGGTCTCCTTGAGAAGACCTGTTCTCCTAGATCTCACCCTTATCAGGTATCCTCTCTCATTCTCCCCCTTTGAGACGCCAATATATTTTAATTTGGGGTCTCACTATCAGCTTGTTTCTGCAGGTGCCAATATTAATTACTCTTTAGCACTGAGTTTTTAGGGACTGTTGAAAGAACCAGACCAGCACCATCTTAACAGTTAAGTTTTGCTTTCCCCGCCTTTTCACTCAGTAACTTCCACTTTCCAGACAAGCCCAGGCAATTCCCGGAAATCATGAGACAACCACCCACCAATCAGGGACCCCCCACCTAACCAATCCAGAAGCGCCCCCTTTGTTTCAAGAGGTGCATGCCCACCCACTTCACGGGACCATAAGAACCCCCTGCTCCAGAGCTCTGGACTTCTGGCTCAGATCCGTTGCAGCAGAGTTCCTGGGAGCCCAAGTTCCAGCTTGCAATAAAAGGCCCTTTTGCTTTTGCATCAGACTCGGCTCCCTGGTGGTCTTTGTGGGGGATTTTGAGATCTGGGCACAACATTTGGTGTGTTGGCCGGGAAATCCCCCAAGACGCCTTGAGAACTCCAACCCGAAGGGCCGGTAAGTGGTAAGCACCTGTCTGTCTTGACTGCCATGGTTGTTTTTGGAAATCTGGAATTTGTAAATGTGGTCGGGGTAAAGTCAAAGGGGACATGCTGGAGGCTGCTGGCCAAGGGTGCCGGGGACATGTCCAGGCCCCTTCTGGAAGGGACCTTACCTCCTCCACCCGACTGAGATGTGGAATCCTCAGGGTGTGGTATGGAGACAGTCCCTCTTGTAGTTTTTCTGGGTGGACAAAGCGGGTCATGCCCACAGCACGATCAGAGACCGTCATCCTATTGTTTCTGTGGACCATCGATTTTGTATGTCCTCAGTGTGTTGTGTGTCTTGTGTTACTTTGGTATCTTATTGTGGCTGAACTCAGAGATCAAAATTTGGGACTTGTGGTGAAAAAAAAAAAAAAAAAAAAGAGCTAAACTGATTACTTTTTGCAGGACTGAGTGGCCAACCTTCAATGTTAGCTGGCCTCCAGAGGAAACTTTTCATCTCCCCCTCCCTGGCTGAAAGCACTTCCCAAGCAGTTCATTCTTGCAGTGCAGGAGAATCTCCTAACTCCCCTAACAAGAAATCCCACAAACCTTCTGCTCCGCTTTACCCCATTTTTCAGGATAGTGCAGACCAAGATCTACTTTGCCCTCCTCCATATCACCCCTGGCTGAACCCCCCACAGGGCGAGCACCCACCTCTCGGTGAAGTGGCGTAGGGAGAGCCTGTTGCTGGAAGCTTGCCATCAGCCTCCAGGCAGCGAGCTCAAGGAAAGACAGCTGCCCACTTGACTGTTGTTCTACCCTTGCAGGTCATGGACCCCCGGGCAGAGGAAGGGAGACCCGTTGCTGTGCTCTTCCCCCCACCCTGCGGGGTTGCGCTGGGCCTGCGCCCCTCTCATGGCGCGACTGCTCCCCACCCTCTTCATGGTACCCTCGGTGAGTCCCGTCCACAAGGTGGGACACAGTGAGGGCAGGGGCAGACTGTCCCCAGTGTGCCCCAGGCAGGTCACACCTTTGGGCCTGGGGGACTGTTTTTTTCTCTCCAGGAGCCACGCAGAAAAAAACCAAGCAAGCACACGGGGTGGATGGAGATGTTGGCTACCCACTCGACCCATCTTGAAACAGGGATCAAGGAGTCTAACATGTGCCAGTCAGGGATTCGCATGAAAGCTGTAGTGGGGGACCACCCTCCAGCCCGTGACCACCGGGTGCATTTCGTGGGGGTGCCCTGCCACCGGCTTCAGGATGGCTGAGAAGGCCCAGAGGGGAAGGTGGCTGGGGGGCCCCACCCTTTGTGGGGTGGACCTGCCTCCGGAGTGTTACAGCACCCGGCAGCAGCTTATTATTGGCCCTTCACCACTAGTGATTTGTATAAATAGAAAAATATTTTTACAATGAAATAAATATTCTAGCACATGAATGAATGCAGCCCTGCACCTTAGACAAAGTTATTAAGTCTTTGCAGTTTTTATCTGGGAGAAAATTAGAGTGTGTGCTCCCTACTCAGGGTGGAGTCATCCAAAAAATGTAGAACTGCTTTATTCCTCAGAAAGTGTGGCTTGCAACGTGTTTGTGCCTGGATATGGGAGTCTGACGTCTAAGCTCACCTGAGCCTGAAAAATAGGAATTCCCTGTCCAGCCCTGAGTGGGAAAATCCTGTATCAATGTTACATCTCATAAATGTCTCTCATTTGTAAAGTGTAATAATTTAGTTGTTTAAATTGTTGGGGAAACTGAATCTTTGTCAAAAGATAAGATTCTTGCTTTTTAAACCTTCTAGTTATCAGTTTGGCTGAGTGAATGGGTTACTTCATGGTAAACTGGGATCCTGTTTTGTGGAAAGTGAGTTTTAGAGAGTAAGAGAAATTAGACAGAAAGGACAATGGCCTTGTGTAAAGAAAGAATCTTATGTGATAAATTTTGTCCTAAAACAGAATGGTTATGTAAGAAAGTGAAAGACAGGGCAAAAGTTAAGGAAAGTATAGAATATTTGTAGATGGTCTATGCAGGTTAAATGGAGGTCATAAAAGAGAATTTGTGAAAGAATTTACATGTGATCCAGTTGACTATGTATTTCCTTTAAAATTTTTTGGCTTGTAATTTTGTTTAAACAAATGTTTTAGGCCTTTGATATTTGACAAAGCTTCCAAAATAAAAACTCTAAATCTGGGGCTTTGCACCTATAGGCCAGTGGTTGCAGTGCTGGCCACATGCAATGAGACTGGCAGGTTCAAACTTGGCCCAGGCCAACAACAAAAAACCACAACTTTAAATTTGGTCTCCTTGAAATATTAAGACTACTGAAAGTAGTCATGGAAAGTAGTCATGGGAAAACAAATTAAACTTATTTAATTTATTAAAAATATATAAGAAACATTGTCAAATATGAAATGGTAATTAATTTTATGTGGGTTATGGTTATATGTATGTTCCAATATTATAAGACATTGGTGTGTCCTAACATATATTGTCGGTAATCATTTTAATTCATCTAAAAAAAAAGTATTTTTTTATGTAACTGGCTGAGTCCAAAGTTTATCCTAAAAAGAAAAAGAAATAGTAAGAGAGGCTGATGAATTCTCTCAAATTCAAATTACTGATTGTCTTTGGAAATTGAATACCTTCGGACTAAAACCAGATTTTTAGAACTTTCATTGGAAAGATAACATGTCTATGAATATTGCTAACTTAACTGCGAAAAGAACAGAAATCAGTTACATGGAACGGGGCTAGTTTGTAATGGCTTTTAGTTTGAAATATTGTTGATTCTTTCTGTGTTCTGTTTTCCAGAAGTCAAGAAATAATTTTCTGTCTTTTGAGCTATTTTTAGCTTCTCGAGCAATGTGTGTACTTATGAGCACAGTTTGAAACATGTATTTTTTTCTCTCTCCTCGATTTCTCTGGAATGTGAAAGACTTTTGTAATTATTCTTAATTTCTGACAATACAGTTATTTGCATAAGTTCAATAAGAATCTGTTTTGTTTTATAGGACATGATGATGACATTGGTTATTTTACCAAGGCTTTGGCTGAAATAGCATTTCCAGAGGTGTCCAGACTGCATTAAGAAATTCAGGTTCACTTTATAAAGCCAATAAAAAAGCGCTTTGGAAAACTGGCCAGGTACCCATCAGTAACATTTCCTGATCTGTGGTAAGTAACGAAGGTCACTTTCTGACGGGTCTGGGAATCGAAATGTGCTTGGGGACCTCAAGAGAAGAGGGATTTACTCAATGCATACAGGTATTGATGGCACAGATGAAACCTGGGCTCTGAAAGGCTTTCAAAAAGTCCAGCCTGAGATTCCTTATAAAAAATTCCAGCAAAGAAGCACCTAGATGGCTAATACTTAATTATTCTTACTGCACTTTATGCAAATAATCAGACCTCGTATATTAAAGGTAGTTTATTTTGGCAAATATGTTAGTTCTACTATAATTTGCCTTTAGTAAAGAGAAATTAGAGAGAGAAAAAGTTTAAAAGGAGGAAAAAGTCAAGAAAAAGTTTACCTGTATTTAGATCCAAGCCTTGTCTGTACTCATAAAATGAGACATAACTGTTTTACTAGATTGATCTATTAAATGGGACTAAGAGACTGGCCAAAGAGTATAGAATTATATATAGTATTTATATTTACTCTGAAGCCTGAAGACTCGGCAAAGGTCACTTGTTGGCTACCCTGGAAAAACTTGTGCAGTATTAAATGTTATCCAGAATTTCCCAGTAAATAATGTAACTGTAAACACTGCATTCTACTCAGCTGAATCTGCTGCCAGCAGAAGCCAAGTGTCCCACTTGTCTGAACTTAAAAGAGGCCTTTTTCAGTATAAGGCTGGCTCTGGGAAGCCAGAGGCTGTTTGCTTTCCAGTGGGAGAGACTAGACATGGAAACAGTATACATGGACCAGATTGCCACAAGGGTTCAAAACACCCACGATTTTTCAAAAAGCGCTTGCTTGTGACCTCCAGAAATTTCTGGCTGAGGAATTAGAATGTGTGCTGTTCCAGTATGTCAATGACCTCCTTTTAGGACACCCTACCAAGGAGGGGTGTCTTTTATGACATCTAGAGGTATGTGGCTATAAAGTGTTTAAGCAGAAGGCCCATATCTGCCAGCAGCAAATACTTTATCTAGGATTTACTATTCAGCAAGGGGAAAAGAAGCTAGACATGGAATGAAGGCAGGTCATTAATCGCCTCCCAACCTCCAAGAGCCGAAAGCAGGTTCGGAAATTCTTAGGCCTGGTCAACTTCTGTTGTCTTTAGATCCCCAACTTTGCCATCTTAGCTAAGCCCTTGTATGAGACAACTAAAGGAGAAGAGGAAGAGCCCTTGGAATGGGGAGAAAAATAAGAACATGCCTTCTCCCAGCTAAAGATGAGGCTGATGGCTGCACCTGCATTGGGACTGTCAGACTTGGCCAAGCCCTTTACTCTGTATGTCTCAGAGAGAGATAAGATGGCTGTGGGTGTGTTAACCCAGCTGGTTGGGTCCTGGCCAAGGCCTGTAGCTTACCTGTAAGCAGTTGGATGGAGCAGCAAGAGGATGGCCACCCTGCTTACGAGCTCTAGCTGCTACTGCTCTCCTTGTGCAAGAAGGTAATAAGCTGACTCTGGGCAGGATCTCAGAGTGAAAGTACCACACTCTGTGGTCACTTTAATGGACACTAAGGGACATTGTTGGCTCTCTAATGCAACACTCTGAACCAAGCCACACTCCTTCCAGTCAGTGAAAGAGAAACTAAGCATGACTGTACGGAAGTTATAGATAATGTGTACTCTAACAGACCTGACTTGCGTGACCAGCCCTGGACAGATGCAGACTGAAACTTGTATGTAGATGAAAGCAGTTACATGACAGCTCAAGGTGAGCAGTGGGCTGGGTATGCAGTGGTCACCTTAACAGAAACTGTAGAGGCTAAGCCCCTACCCCAAGAAACATCGGCTCAGAAGGCTGAGTTAATTGCCTTGACTGAAGCCTTAAAACTAAGTCAAAGGAAAATTTTGAATGCTTTTCTGACTCTCCAAGTACGCAGGACATTGTACAAGGAGAAGGGACTATTAAATTCTGGGAAAAAGGACATTAAGTATCAGCAAGAGATACTTCAGTTACTAAAGGCAGTATAGAAACTCTGGAAGATAGCAGTGATGCTCTGTTGTGGACATCAAGGAAATGCTTCCACCATCACTAAAGGGAACACTAGGGTTGGTACTGAGGCAAAAAGGGCTGCATCCCAACCATACCAGGTGTTGCGAGTGGCTCCCCTCATCCCATGCATTTCAGAGCTCTCCCTATCTACTCCTGAGAGGAAAAAGAATGGTTGGCAACAGAGGGGAGCCAGGAAGCAGAGGGAGAATGGATAAAGATGTCAGACACATGAGTAGCAGTCCCCCAGATTCTAGGAGCCACCATGGTGACAGGAGTGTTTGATGAAGTTGCTGGGCCAGTACTTCTACATCTCCCACCTGGCAGCCTGGCCAAAACTGTCAGTCTATAGCGTGTCACCTGCACCCCGTTCAACGTGTGCCAAGGACCAACAGTACCCCCAGGAATTCAGTCATATAGAGCAACGCCCTTTAAGAACTTCCAGATCAAGAGACGAAGTTTAGGTCTGGAATCAGAACCTGGTACCCCTCAACCAAGGTAGAAAGGACCTTACACCATCATCCTGACCACACGCACAGCAGTGAAGATGAAAAAAATCTTCACCTGGAGTCATCACAGCTAGCTGAATAAAGCCTCACTGCCCCTTGAGAAGTAAAGGTAACTTTTAAGACATCCAACATGCCCTGCTCCAGCCACATACTGGGAGCTGGCTGGTCAACGCACAGCTGAAGCCTGAGGAAACTCCTCAAGGAATTTGCCTTAATTAAACTTTAGACTTTGAATAAAAAAGGGGGGGGGGGGGGTGTGGGCTGCTCTAAGTAGAAAATGCTGTTTTTACACTGATCACTCAGGAATAATGAAAGAATCAATGGCCCTGGTGTGGGAGAGCTTGCACAAGCTTAAATTAGAAAGAGAAAATACTCAGAGTTGATATAAATCTCTCTCGGATAACAACTCTGATATCAGCCCTGGCTGGTCCCCTAGTGTTTTTACTCCTACTCCTGACTGTGGGCCCTTGCATTATCAATAAGCTCATCACTTTTGTACAGGACCATGTAAGAGCTGTACAACTGCTGGTCTTAACAAGCCAATATCGGCCCCTTTCAGACAGAAAGCTAAAGATGACACACACGGTACCGGACCCCTGTGGCAACCTGGTCCATGTGTACTGGATCCAAGTTTCCATGTCTGGTCTCTCCCACTTGAAAGCAAACAGCCTCTGGCTTCCTGGAGCCAGCCTTATACTGAAAAGGGCATTTTTTAAGTCCAGGCAAATGGGCCACTTGGCTTCTGCTGGCAGCAGACCCAGCAGAGCATATGAATTAGGCACAGTAGGATACAGTGTTACAGTTACACCATTTACTGGGAAATTCTCATTTTAGGTTTTAATTTTTCCTGAGGTATCTATATAGACACAGTAGATAACATTTAATACTGCACAAATTTTTCCAGTGTACCCAACAGGCTACCTTTCTTGAGCCTTAAGGCTTCAGAGTTAATATAACTACTGTATATAATTCTATGCTTTTTGGCCAGTCTCTTAGTCCCATTTAACAGATCAATTTAGTAAAATAGTTACATCTCATTTTATGAGTTGACAGTTCAGACAAGGCTGGGATTTAATACAGGTAGGCCACAGCGTCTTTTCTCTTTGAATCATTTTTCTCTCTCCAATTTCTCTCTTTACTAAAGGCAAATTATAATAGAACTAACTTATTTGCCAAAATAAACTATACCTTCAGTATACTGGGTCTAATTATTTGCATAAAGTGCAGTAAGAATAATTAATTATTAGTCATCTAGGCTCTTCCTTTCTTTAAAATTCGCTTTGCTGTAACCATTTATAAGGAATCTCAAGCTGGACTTTCTTGAAAGCCTTTCAGAGCCCAGGTTTCATCTGTGCCATTAGATACCTGTATGCATTGGGTAAATCCCTCTTCTCTTGAGGTCCCCAAGCACATTTCAATTCCCGGAACCATCAGCAAGCCACCTTCGTTACTTACCACAGATCAGGAAATGTTACTGATGGGTATCTGGCCAGTTTTCCAACAGGCTTTTTTTATTGGCTTTGTAAAGTCAACCTTAATTCCTTAATTCAGTCTGGACACCTCTGGAAATGCTATTCCAGCCAAAGCCTTGGTGAAATAACCATTGCCTTCATCATGTCCTGTAGAACAAAGCAGATTCTTATTGAACTTATGCAAATAACTCTATTGTCAGAAATTAATAATACTTACAAATGGCTTTCAAATTCCAGAGAAATCAAGGAGAGAGAGAAAATATATGTTTCAAACTCTGCTCATAAGTACATACATTGCTTGAAAAGCTGCAAATAGCTCAAAAGACAGAAAATCATTTTCTTGAATTCTGGAAAACAAAACAGAAAGAATCAACAATATTTTGAACAAAAAGCCATTACAAACTAGTCCAGTTCCACATAACTCATTTCTGTTCTGTTTGAAGTTAGGTCAGCAATACTTATAGACATGTTATCTTTCCAATGAAAGTTCTAAAAATCTGCTTTTTAGTCCAAAGGTATTAAATTTCCAAAGACAGTAGAAATTTGAATTCAAGAGAATTCATTAGCCTCTCTTAATATTTCTTTTTCTTTTTAGGATAAACTTTGGACTCAGCCAGTTACATAAAAAAAGAAAAACACTTTCTTTTTTAGATGAATTAAAATTATTACCAACAATATATGTTAGAACAGACCAATGTCTTACATGTTAGGACAGACCAAATGCGTTATCATATTGGAACATATAAATATTCACAACCCATACAAAATTAATTACCATTTCATATTTGGCAATGTTTTCTATATATTTTTAATAAATCAAATAAGTTTAATGTGTTTTCCCATGACTTTCAGTGGTCTTAATATTTCAAGAAGACCAATTTACAGTAGTGGGGTTTTGGGGGTTTTTTTGTTGGCCTGGGCCAAGTTTGAGCCTTCCAGTCTCAGTGCATGTGGCCAGCATTGCAACCACTGGCCTATAGGTGCCAAGCCCCAGATTTAGAATTTTTATTTTGGAAGCTTTGTCAAATATCAAAGGCCTAAAACATTTCTTTAAACAAAATTACAAGCCAAAAGATTTTAAAGGAAATACGTAGTCAACTGGATCACATGTAAATTCTTTCACAAATTCTCTTTTATGAGCTTTGTTTAACCTGCACAGACTATTTACAAAACATTCTAAACTTTCTTTAACTTTTGCCCTGCCTTCCACTTTCTTACAGAACCATTCTGTTTCAGGACAAAATTTATCACACAAGATTCTTTCTTTACCCAATGCCATTGTTCTTTCTGTCTAATTTCTTTTACTCTCAAAAACTCACTTTCCACAAAATAGGATCCCAGTTTACCGTGAAGTCACCCATTCACTTGGCTAAACTGATAAATAGAAGGTTTAAAAGGAAAGAATCTTATCCTTTGACTCAGTTTCCTCAACAATTTAAACAACCAAATTATTATATTTTATACATGAGAGACATTTTATGAGATATAACATTGATACAAGATTTTCTCACTCAATGCTGGACAGGGAACTCCTATTTTTCAGGCTCAGCTGAGCTCAGATATCAGACTGTCATCTCCAGGCACAAACCCTCTGAGCCCCAGCAAGGTCATAGACAAAGCAGCCCAAAACCTTTTGGACTTCTCCACCCTAAGGGGCACACACCCTAATCCCCTCCCCAGACAAAAACTGTAGCAAAGACCTAATAATTTTGTCCAAGGTGAGGCACTGCATTCATTCATTTGCTAGAACACCCATTCAGTTTGTAAAGGTATTTTTTCATCTACCAAGTCCTGGCCAAAATATCTCACAAGGCCAATTATTTACTCCTAGAAAAAGGACTTATGCAGGAAACCTCCAACCTGGGCCTCCTCCCCCCTTTCCAGAGGCTGTTCACCTTGGAGACCAGTTGCTTATATGGATACAGCCTCATCCAGTATGAGATTTACACTTTCTTCTCCAGATTTTCAAGGGCCATCTAGAGCTCACTGGACTACCTGAACCACAACACTTTCCAAGGCACAACCCCTCTGCCAATAGCTCTGGCACTCTCCACTCTCTCTGCATGCCCTTCAGTCCAACAAAATGCCATTTGATCACTGATCTGTGGCCTGTGGGCTCAATTCTCAAATTCCTGAGACCAAACACTCACTGAAGAAATTCCAGTAACAAAACTACAACAACATCCTCTCTAATGTCTTTTCATTTTCTCCCAAGTCCCACATGGCCATGTGGCTACCACCAAAGACAGAAAGTGGAAAACCTGGAACTTCCAGTTTCTCTCAGAATAGCCAGGGACAAAGTTGGAGCAGGGAAGAAGGGCACACTCACACATTCATTTCACCCCATGAATGGGGGGGAGGGTGCAGGTGGAGGGCGAAACCCCACCTATTGTTACCAATCTCAGTCATTCTCCAAGCACTCACATGCACAGAATCCCAACTCACTTCTTAACCTGGGCAGCCTTGATTTCCCACTCGAGCTGCCACTTAGCCATGGGAGGCAAACCAACACTCCCCTAGGCCCTGTGAAGGGAGGTCCAACTCCACCTTCGGAGTTCTCAGTCACACCACATCCACACACTCTCACACACCTCTCAACAGACCTGCTGGCGGTCTAATACCCAAGGAATTAATCAGGTTTCTTCTTCCACTAAAACTGTAATGGGATCCCCAGATTGATCACACCTTGCCTTAGACACTCCCTGTGTAGGTACCTGTTCCTGCATGCCAGTTCCTCCTGGTGTTTGATTCCTTGAAGACCCGCCAACAGGGTCCTTTCTAAGCCCACTAGAGGTGTCCACACAGGGAGGCCAAACTGCCTCCCTGGTGCGCTCAAGTGGTTCACGTCACCCAGGCCAATCAGGGGCCCCCACGTGGGTGTCCAGAGGATTGGCAGCAACTACCGGGTGTGTGTTCTCTCCAAGGGTAATCTAGCTCCCGGGCAGAGAACCAAAAATGTTGCAGGAAGACAAGGCCCAACGGAGAGAAAGAGCACTCAAACACCACGTTTATAAGAGGAAGAACTTTATCCACCGGCCGGGAGCTTACAGCATAGAATTCCGAATGGCTATGCTCTCCGACTGCCTTGGTCTTTCCCTGTTTATTGACAGCCAAAAAGTTCCACCTCACAGGTACCCTTCTCATTGGCCAGTTTGAATCAAGCGTGAGATGCTAATCCCGTCCCTACAGAACTACTGGATTTCACAGAACTTGGAAATTTCCAAGTTCCAGGAAGTTAAGTTTACAAATTCCCAAAAGCTGAGTCACCATGGAGAGGACCTCGCAGGTGTATCCTTGTGGTCTCCTTGAGAAGACCTGTTCTCCTAGACCTCACCCTTCTTGGGTATCCTCTCTCACTACAGGTGCCCACCACAATGTTTAGCAGGCCTGGTTCGGGTTTGAACCCACCAACCCAGGTACATGTGGCCAGCACCATAACCACTAAGCTATAGGTACCAAGCCTTTTTTTTTTTTTTGAGACAGAATCTCACTTGTCAAACTTGGGATAGAGTGCTGTGACATCACAGCTCATAGCAACCTCAAACTCTTGGGCTTAAGTAATTCTCTTGCCTCAGCCTCCCAAGTAGCTAAGACTCCAGGCACTTGCCACAATGCCTGGCTATTTTTAGAGGCATAGTCTCACTCTGGCTCAGGCTGGTCTAGAATCTGTGAGCTCAAATAGTCCACCCACTTCAGCCTCCCAGAGTGCTAGCCCTTAGTTATATTGTATAGCTAAAGTGTCTTTTCTATTAGACTAGGAAAACCTGCCCAAGAGGAAAAGAAACAAAAAGAACCCATCTGTGAATTATGGTGCCCCAGCTGAACTAGCAATAGACCAGCTACTCCCCAATTTTTATGTTAATCTGAGAAACAGAAGGAGGATAAAGCAAGATGGCTGGATGGAAACCTTCAGCAATTGTCCCTCTGTAGGAACACAAAATTTACCAGGCTATTTAAGAATACACAGAAGGGAAAAATAAATCTAAAAACATAATGAGGCACACCTACAAGTAGCCTCACAAGGGAAAATCTGAAAATTATCAGCCTTAAACAGGAAATAGAGACAGAAATTGGAATAGAAAGTTTATTCAAATAAATAATAGAAGAGAATGTAACAAACCTAGATAAACATCAATATTCAGGCTGGGGGTCAGTGGCTCACACCTGTAATCCCAGCACTGGGGAGGCCAAGGTGGGTGTATTGCCTGAGCTAACAGGTTTGAGACCAGCCTGAGCCAGAGCTAGACCCCGCCTCTAAAAAATAGCAGAGTATAGGAGCAGGTGCCTATAGTCCCTCTACTTGGGAGGCTGAGGCAAGAGAATTACTTAAGCTCAAGAGTTTGCGGTTACTGTGGCTGTGACACCACAGCACTCTACCCAGAGCAACACAGTAAGACTTTGTCTCAAAACAAAAAAAAAAAAAAAAGAGAGAGAGAGAGAATCATTTGAACCCAAGAGTTTGAGGTTGCTGTTAGCTAAGACGTCACGACACTCTACTGAGGGCAATAAAGTGAGACTCTTTCTCAAAAAAAAGAGAGAGAGAGAGATATCAATATTCAGGTACAAGAAGGTATCAGAACACCAGGCAAATTTAACCCAATTAAGACTAACTAAAGGAATTTACACAAGCTCCCAAAAGTCATGGATAAAGAAAAGGTCCTAAGGGAACCAAGAAAAGAGGAAAAAGCTTACAAAGGAGCTCCATTATGTCTGGTAGCAGACTTCTGAGGGGAAAGCTTATAGGCCAGAAAAGTGGCATAACATATTTAAGTTCCTAAAGAAAAATAATCCTACCATAGAACATTCCTGCAAAATGATCCTTCAAACATGAAGGAGAATAAAGACTTTTCCACACAAACAAAAACTGAGGGATTTCCTCAACAGCATGCCTGTCCTGCTAAAAGATTTTTAATCTGACAGAAGGGGATGTTAATGAACAATAAGAAGTTATCTGAAGGTATACAATTCACTGACAATGAATGCAGAAGACTCTAATTGCAGTAATTGCAATGTATAAAACACTTATTTCTGGAGTAGAAATACTAAAAGACAAACCTATCAAAAATAACTACAACTGTTTGAGATAGATGGTATTTTTATACCAAGTTCAAAGGTGAGAAGAACAGAGTTGAAGTGTAGAATTGTCATTAAATTTCTTTTTGTGTTTGTTTGTAAGCAAAGATGTCATATGTTTAAAATAATTTGTTATAACAATGTTTATTGCAACCCTCATGGTAACCTTACATTAAAAAAAAAACCTGCTACAGATAAACAAAAAAAAATTAAAAAGCAAGAAATTAAAACGTACTATTAGAGAAAATTGCTTTTTTTGAGACAGTCTCACTGTCACCCTGGGTAGAGTGCCATGGTGTCACAGCTCACAGCAACCTCAAACTCTTGGGTTCAAGTGACCCTCTTGCCTCAACCTCCAGAGTAGCTGAGACTACAGGTGCCTACCATGACACCAGGCTATTTTTAGAGATGGGGTCTCACTCTTACTCAGGCTGGTTACCAACTCACCTCAGCCTCCCAGAGTGTTGGGATTACAGGCGGGAGCCTCTGTGACTAGCATAGGGAAAACTACTTTTAAAAAAGGAAAACAGCTTTAATAAAGGACACAGCTTCTTCCAGGAGACAAAATATTCAACTAGCCCTCATAACTTATTTAAACAGATAAGGAAAAGGGCATTGAATATTTACACAAAATTATCACAGGAACTTTTTAATATGTACTTACTTTGTCATATTAAAAATTTTTATTTTTACCTAAGTTTTTTAACGAGAAAAGAAAATGAATTTTTTTTTTTTTTTTTTTTTTTTTTTTTTGTTTTTGGGGGCAGGGTAGCAAGAGTTTGCCCTGGGTGGTGGGGCCATGGGATCACAGGAAACACCCACCGCCAAAACATGGGGTGT
>CAUYPK010079574.1:0-13587 GCA_963574355.1 Loris lydekkerianus | reverse complement strand
GTGGCATCACAGCTCACAGCAACCTCAAACTCTTGGGCTTAAGTGATTCTCTTGCCTCAGCCTCCCAAGTAGCTGGGACTACAGGTGCCCACCACAATGTCTGGCTATTTTTTGTTATTGTTGCAGTCGTCATTTTTTTTTTTTAAACTGGCCCAGGCCAGTTTTGAAGCCTGGGTATATGTGGACAGCACCCTACCCACTGAGTTACAGGTGCTGCCCCCCCCCCCTTTTTTTCTTTTGAGACAGAGTCTTACTCCATTGCCCAGGGTAGAGTGCCATAGTGATAGCCTAGCTCACAGCAATCTCAAACTCCTGGGTTCAAGTCCAGGTTCTCTTGCCTCAGCCTCCCCTGTAGCTGGGACTATAGGCACCTGCCATGATGCTTAGCTGATTTTTTTTGTTTTTAGTAGAGATGTGGTCTTGCTTTTCCTCAGGCTGGTGTCAAACTCCTAAGCCCAAGGGGTTCCCCCACCTGGACAGCCCAGACAGCTAGGATTACAGGCATGAGCCACCCTGCCTGGCATACCATGGGAGTTTTGACCGGTTCGGTTTCCAACCTGTACTGATTCACTGGAGCTGTATCAATGTTTCATTCAAAGCAGGAGGAGTCAAAAAGGTTACATCATTCATGTACAGACCTGACATGGAGTTTTCATTGTTTTACCGAGAGAGGAGAATCATGGAGTGGACAGGATGTTTGTGGTTGGTGATATTAAAGATCAATAGCCACCCTTTTGGGTGACGTGCCTGCTGTGGCACAGCACACTGTGCTGCACACAAGCCATTATCTGCTGGAGCCACGGAAGTTGGTGCCATTTTTTTATTTATGGAATCGTTTCTGAGTCAGCTGTTACCAGAATTAATAATGCTGCCTCTGAGGCTGTCAATGTTACAAACACCTATCCTCAAAAGGACAAAAATGACATACTGCTCTGAGGTTCTAGTTATTGATAGTTCAGTGATTTTGGCAGGGGCAGTCCAAAGAGTACATGGTAGCGAATCTCTCTCTTACTTCCTGAGCCATGTTCTTCTTTAGCTCCAGAACTTAGCTCCATTATAATTTCAAATGTTATGCTCTGAATTTAAATTTTTTTATTTTAGAACTCAATAAAATACAGAATGGTGAATGTTAAAGCATTGATCTCTGCTTTAAACCTTGGAAATCTAACTTTATGATTTTAGGAGACAATGAGTAGAGAAATATTTGTTTTGTTTTTAATTGAACTTGTCTTGAATGAGAAATATGTATCATTTTATCTTTTTGTGACACGTAACTTTTACTTTTATTCTCTGGTACTTTGAGGCTAAAATCATATGTTATGTTTGTATATAATTTTCTTCTGTAATAAAGCCCCCTCATGAAAATTCAAAGCTTACACGCATAGGTTGCCAAAGCTTACACGCATAGGTGTACACACATGCTTTGTGTACAAATTTACATGTAATGATAACATTACAAACATTTGAGTAAAGTTCTCTATGGAATTACCACATTGTTTTGAGTGAACATTAAAAAATCATATAATATTGACTTTCAGGGTACAAATAAACTAGTTTAGTTATTTTGCTTAATTTGAACCAAATATTATTTAGCTAAAACCGTCCACTGACTCATTTATTTTCTGGTAGGTATAAGACAAATCAGGAGCAGTGTAATTATAAGTACACGCAGTTTTATGAATTGCTGTAATTAATGGAGATATCACCATAACTTTTTATATATCACTTCTAAAACCATGTGGCAACCACTCACCCTTATTTAAATTTCTGAGTCTTAGATTCCAAAGTTATGTCCAGAACTGCTGAATGCAGAGAGTCTCAGCCTGTAGTCAAATAAGTGAGTCAGAGAAATACATCAATCAACCCACACGTATTCACATTATAACATATTATATGTCAGCAATATCCAAGAGTAGTATATTGTGGTGTGTGTATAGACTACCATGTTCCCCTAATATTGTGCTACACAATTTTTAACAAAATCACATAGCAAACTAACGATAAAATAACAAAAAAGAATGTTCTTTTCTTAAGAATATTGTATCCCTTCTTACTGGGGATTTCTTGTGGAGGTTGCTTTAGTCAAAAGTTTTCCACGACTGAAGGAGGAAGAGCCACATCAAAAGTAGCTGGGCTCTGTGTACAGACTTGTATGTAAATGATTATAGCAGTATTATTCATGACAGTTAAGAGATGGTGTAATGCTCGTGTTCTGATTCAGACAGACTTAAGAAAAACTGAGGCATGGAGGGCAGGTGCCCTCAGTGCACAGGCAGCTGGTATGCAAGCATGGTCCGCCCTTATCCAGCTCTTGGTGGCTGGGGAGCTGAGTTACACAGAAAGTCTGCATTCTGTGATCCACAATCTGCACATGTGGAAGGTCTTGTACACCTTTATACCCAGGGGAACAATAGTGGCAGCATGTCAAGCAGCAGTTACATAAGCATGACTTCACTGTACACAGTATGGCTATTTAGGATCACATGGCACTTTTCCAAGGATGAGAAGCCCAGACAACTTTATTTTGCCCCATACCCAAGGCCATGGGTGAGAAAGGCCAAACCATTTTGTCTGTCCTACAGATGGAAACAATCCATGGGTCTATCAACAGATGAAATCAATAACTTGTGGTATAGCTATACAATGGAATGCTATTCAGCCATAAAAAGGAATGAAACACTGATTTCTGTCTATAATATGGATGAACCTTGTTACACTGTGAAAGAAACAAGATACAGAAGGTTGCATATCATGATTCCTTTCATATGACGTATCCAGAATAGCCAAAGCCATAGAGGTGGGAGGCAGATTAGCAGTTACCAGGGGAGGGAGTGACTACTTAATGCATACAGGGTGTTCTAATGGGGTGATAAAAAAGGGTTGAAACTAGAGAAAGCAGGTATTTGCACAACATTGTGAATACACTAAATACCACTGGATTATGCACTTTATCATAGTTAATTGTATGTTATGTGAATTTCACCTTAAAGCAACCGGGAAGGGAAGGTTTTTAAGATATGTGAGCCCCTATGAGCCCTGACCCCATATTCTGCTTTGCCTTATGGAGAGCTTATTGACATGCCAGCCTACTCTAGAAGGGATGCCAGGTGATTCTGGCTTACAGCAACTCATCCTCATTTATAAAGCACTTTGCCATCTCAGAGCAGTCTATTTTGGCAACTTGCTGGTTCTTTTAGCAGAGCAGAAGCAATTACTCTTAGAAAAGCATCATTAATTGTCCTGAGTTATGTGGCCAAGTGGGGACAAATTAGGCTGCTGTCTAGAGGAGAGAAAGTGAAGTAGTTTTCCTGTATTTAGGACAGAAAGAAAACTAGCATCACCTTTTCCAAGTAGTTATGCCTCCTCTTGGGGGAGGGAATGATGGGTTTGGGAGAGGGTAGTCGTGGGAGGTGTAGGGTCTATTTTCTAATTCATGCTGCTTCAGTTCTTTGTTGCTTTAAAAAGAGCTGTGTCATGTTTCCTGTTTGTCTCCATCACGGTGCCTTTCTGGGGTTTAATTAATACTGCAGAAAGGACAGAAAACATTCTGAGGAGACTGGGCCATTCTGAGGGTCTCCTCTGGGATCCTTGGTGGAAGCCATAAGTCTCACTCTTTGTCGGGATCCTGCTCATCAGTAAAGCAAATGAAAGCAAAGGAAGGTCATGTCCTTGTTAATCAGGTGCCCAAAACTTTCAGGCAGTGTGCTCTTTACTCTCCATTTCTGAAATCCTACTCAGGTGGATGTAGGACAGAAACAAAGACAAAAAGAGAAAAGCAAAAGCCAACCTCAACAGCTGATGAATGCCGTGAGAATCAGCCAAGATTATCTACTTGATTACCCAGTGTAGCACCTGCTCTCTCTCTGCGGCTTAAAATTATACTTAATGAATACATAGTAAGTGCTGGGTTTTGAACTATGTTCTTTCACAAAGATTATGTCATTGAATGATATTTTGAGGCATTACTATTATTTCTTTAAAAACAAGAAAACTAAAGTCCAAAGAGATTGTATAACAAGCCCTAAAATCTCAGAGCAAGAGTTTGAATGTAATTTATTTATTTATTTTTGAGACAGAGTCTCACTTTGTCACATAGCTCACAGCCACCTCAAACTCTTGGGCTCAAGGGATTCACTTGCCTCAGCTTCCTGAGTAGCTTGGACTACAAGTGCCTGCCACAATGCTCAGCTACTTTTTTAGATATGAGATCTCACTCTGGCTGAGGTTGGTCTTTAACCTATGAGCTCAGCCAATTCACCCATCTTGGCCTCCCAGAGTGCTAGGATTATAGATGAGCCACTGTGCCTGGCCTTTTTCTTTCTTTCTTTTTCTTTTTTTTTTGAGACAGAGTCTCATCTGTCTCATCTGTCTGTCATCCTGGGTAGAGTGCTATGGAGTCATAGCTCATAGCAACCTCAAACTCTTGGGCTTGAGTGATCTGTTTGCCTCAATCTCTGGAGTAGCAGGGACTACAGGTCAGCACCACTACACCCAGCTTGTTTTTCTATTTTTAGTACAGACAGGGTCTCTCCGTTGCTCAGAGTGTTCTTGAATTTCTGAGCTCAAGCAATCCACCTGCCCCGGCCTCCCAGAGTGTTAGGATTACCAGTGTGAGCCATGGTACCCAGCCTTGAATGCACATTTTTTATTTCAAATCAGTGCTCTGCCCACATCACAATATGTATATAAGTGACTTTTTTGTTTGGGGAATGACTTAATAGCTATACCTACACTTTCTCGTTCCATTCATCTCCATTTTTATGGCTCCATAAAAGAATTGCTAGTTCTTCAAAAGAAAAAAATCCCTACATATACTCTCTACATTTTATTTGCTAGCCCCAAGTTTTATGACTTCTGCCTTCATCTTTCCACTGAAAGCCTCTGCATAGGGTGGTTTCCAAAGCAAATTGTGCATATTTAATTTATATGCTTACTGGACCTTGCCATTGTATTTGCACTGTTGACCAACCCTTGTACCTGCTCCTGTTGTCTTTGGCTGGCCTCTTCTGGTCCTGTTCTTTCTCTGACTATTCCTCAGTCTCTTTTGGGGCTCCTCTGTCATTCCAAATGACCAATAATGGAAATTTCCATGTACTACCAGGAGAAGGCCCATCACCAGTCACAGGTCCACAAGAGATGGACATCAGTGCATTTCCCAAACTCTGGATGATTCAAAGTAAATAATACCACCCAAAGGACAAATTGGGACCTAGTCTGTCTTCTTCATTTCTGAATTCTTACTTCTTGGTCTCAGATTGGGGAGAAGGAAGTATTTGTTGAATGAATTGAAACGATGAGTAGGTGATCTCCTAGTGAAGAGTCCATTCCATGCAGAGGGTGCAAAAGGTGCCCAGAAGTGCTTGGGCCTTTCCAGGCAACTGTGAGGAGCATGATGTCACTGCTTACAGGGTGCGAGGCTGGAGGAACAAGGAACTGCCAAAGGTGAGGCTCGAAGGTGTCCAATAAAATTGTGAAAGACTTTGAAAGGTCCAAAAGAAAAAAAAAAAGAAAAAAAAGATGACTTACTGGGTGTCTTTGGGCATAGTCTAGTACACTCTTCCATGCTAGAGATTTCGTAGTGGTCTCCACTTTTACTGGCTTTGAGCTCTTTTCCTGCTCTGTAAATTGTAGACAATTGAGAGCAATGCAGATGACCTTTGTCTATAGAAAGGAAATGGATTTTGTCAGGTGGAGGCACTGAATTCCCTGCCTCCTCTAGCTGAGTGGGAGCATCTAGTTTGGGTCTATTAACATTCGGCATCCTCCTGGCCTGAGTGAGTGCCTGTCCTGTGCTCTGCTTTGGACTTGGCTTCAACACTTCATCAGTTCCTCATTCATTAATGAATATTCATTTTATATTTGTACAAGTGTCATGATTTCACCTTTTATAGAAAATTATCCTTTAACAGAAAGTAGATGGCAATCAGTTCTAAAGGGCCTTAAATGCCATTTTAGGGAATTTAGTGTCAGGGAGTTTTAAAGCTGAAACCAAATGGGTTAGATTTGTGGTTTTGGACACTTTGGAGCATATATGGTTCAAGTAGAGAGACCAGTTATTGGGTTTTTTTTGTGTGTGTGTTGTTGTTTATTTAACAAGCCATGGCTGGGTTTGAACCCCCTACCCATGGTGCACAGGGCTGTTGCTCTAACCATTGGGCAATGGGCAACCAGCCAAGAGACCAGGTTTTGGGTCACTGCTGGGGCCCGGTTAGAAAATGAGAGATGAAATGAGACACAGCTTGAAGTTATGTTAGCTTATGTGCTGACTTCAGGAAAGAGGAAGGTGACAGAAGCATTTCTGAAGGTGAGTTCCTATTAGGCATACCCACCACCTTCCAGGCTCTCCTAGTTAAATCTTTCTGGTCAGATGTTTGGCGTTTATATTTTAACTGGCTCTTACTAATATCCCCCGACCCCCAACTCCCAGAAGCACAAAGTAACAGATCTTAACAACATATATTCTAAAATCCTCTTTAACTCAATTCTACATTTACTGTCATAGTATTGTTTCTGTTGACTTAGAGGGTTTTTAGGACACAGGGTCTCACAATTGTCCTCCTAGAAGAATGTTATGCTCCCCAGACAGGTAAACAAAACCCCCCTGGTGCTTTGAAGTTGTGGCAGCTGGTTACAATGAGCCCAATGAACCACTGTGTAGTCTCTCCCCACATTGAGTGTGTGACCTTTGGGGCTAATGGGACATGAGCAGGCACAGTACAAGCAGAGGCTGGATACCTGGTTGTACCTTGGAGATTGTCCTCTGAAACAATCCCTTTTGGAACTCAACTACAGTGCTGTACTGAAGTCTACCCTGTGGTGTTGGAGAGAGACCATATGTGGGGGAGAAGTGGAGCTGGAGAATCCTATGAAAAGAAGTGGCTCATGAAGGGGAGTGGGGATTCCCAGCTGAGCTCTTTTTTTTTTTTTTTTGAGCCAGAGCCTCACCCTGGGTAGAGTACTGTGGCATCATAGCTCACAGCAACCTCTAATACCTGGGCTCAAGCGATTCTCTTGTGTCAGCCTCCCAAGTAGCTCGGATTACAGGCACCTGCCACAACACCCAGCTATTTTTTGGTTGCAGCCGTCATTGTTATTTGGTGGGCCCCCGGCTGGATTTGAACCTGCCACCTCAGGTGTATGTGGCTGGTGCCTTAGCCGCTTGAGCCACAGGCGCCGAGCCCCCAGCTGAGCTCTTTGCTGCATGAGAGCTGTGTAAGGGACCTCAGCCCACCCCACATGGAATGGAACTTGGTAGTTTGAGAAATGCTAAATCATTGTAGTTTTAAGCCTATGTGTTTTGGGGGTGTGTGTGTATATATTTCTATATGTTGAAATGTGCGGTGAGCACAGCTGCCCAGAAGGCAACCAAAAAGGACACATGTGAGACAAGTTCACTGAGAAATTCTCAATCAATGGCCCCTGATATTCTGTTTAACCACAATTCCTATCTCCAGTAAAGTGACAAATGCACCCACCTTGTAGATTGTTGTAGCCTCAGCTCTCAGCAGACTAAGGTAAATGTGTCTTTGAGTCTTTATTCACTTTATCCCCTGCGTGTCCTGCCTGGATCTCACTGAGGGGAAGACAGCATGGCAAGTCCTTAGGCACAACACTTTCCAGAGGGACCCCAATAATTGGCTGTCTATGGCAGACAGACGCCTGGAAAAGTGGTTTCATCATTGTAAGCTCTCTAGGGGATTGGGGAGTTGGGTCTGTTTGGCTAATTAATCTTGATATTTAATTCACACACGCATGTGTCCCCCCACATATTGAACATGAAGTTAGAACTAATGAAAATAAGATATGACAACCTAAAATGACTTTGTTTTTATTCTTGCTTTGGGTATTGTTTTTTTAATCTCACAGAGACTTTTTTTTTTTTTGAGACAGAGTCCCACTATGTTGCCCTTGGTAGAGTGCATCACAGCTCACTGCAACCTCAAACTCATGGGCTTAAGCTATTCTCTTGCCTCAGCCTCCCAAGTAGCTGGGACTACAGGCACCCTCAACAACGCCTGGCTATTTTTTTTTTTTTTTTTTTGTTGTTGTTGTAGTTGTCATTGTTGTTTGGCAGGCCCGGGCTGGGTTTGAACCCACCAGCCCTGGTGCATGTGGCCGGTTCCCTAGCCGCTGAGCTATAGGCACCGAGCCAGAGAGACAGGACCTTTAATTGCGAAAGTTAGCAACCTTCCAGTGACCTAAAAAACACAGGTGTATCTAAAGCTATAACTATTAACACTCCCCTTAAATGTCCCCAGAAATTACTACTTTAATCTCCACTCTCTATCTCTTGTGCTTCTAGTCATACTGTTTGTCAACATCTATAATGTTGAATGATAATTTTAGTTGCTTTGCTTGAGGAATCAAGTTTAATCACAGATTCATGAACTACTGTTGAGCCTTTCTTTGTTTGGTGGAGTGGATAAAGTGAACAGAAGGCAAGAGCAGATAACTCAGGCAATTTTTGTTGAGGGTGTGTGAAGGAAGAGCAAGGAGGGTAGGGGGTGAGTGTCCAAAGAGAGAGCTGTGGAAGGGTTATTCAAGGCAGAATTGTTGGAGAGGAGTGAGCAACTCAGCAAACGCTCTACGTTACTTTGTTTTCATTTCTATGGAATTGTCTGGAAAATGTCCAAGACTAGTAGATTTGTTCTGGAATTGGTCTGTTTTGAGATGTGTTAAAGGCTGAGTCCTTGGTGTGGGGGGATAGCAGAGACTTCCTAGGGAGATCCACACCTTTGGTGCTCCACAGGAAATGTTTGTGGTGAGAAGCTCAGAGGTATAATGAATAAAAAAGTACCTCCTCTCTCACTAAGAAGAGCACTCTTCCTTTCTTTTATAAGCAGGCCAAATGGATTTGCTTAATCAAAGCCCAAGTTTGTGGGGAGGGAGAAGGGGTAAATAGGCTGGAGCAATGGTACTTGCCCAACCTTGTTAAAAGAAGCCTGATTTTGTTTGAGAGGAAACTCCTGGGCCTAAGTGAGAAATCAGGGTTAGGTAGCAGGGGTCCTCAAACTGCGGCCCACGGGCCACATAAGGCGGTGTGATTGTATGTTTCCATTTTGTTTTTTTACTTCAAAATAAGATATGTGCAGTGTACATAGGAATTTGTTCATAGTTTTTTTTTAAACTATAGTCTGGCCCTCCAATGGTCTGAGGGACAGTGAATTGGCCCCCTGTTTAAAAAGTTTGAGGACACCTGGTAATCATGGGGTCCTGTTTCCCTTTGCCAGTGATTGGTTTAAGGAACTGAGAATATAACCTGGTTCTGGCCAGTGAATTACTAGGGAGGATGCTTGCTGGGTGAATTCCAGTTTTTTCCCCTAATATGAGCGATTTGTACTGCCAGAAGTCCCTTTTCTTTTCTCCTTTTTTTTTTTTTTTTTTGTGAGACAGATTCTTACTATGTTGCCCTCGATAGAGTGCTGTGGCATCACAGCTCACAGCAACCTCAAACTCTTGGGCTTAAGCTATTCTCTTACCTCAGCCTCCCAAGTAGCTGGAACTACAGGCACCCACCACAACAGCTGGCTATTTTTTGTCATTGTTGTTTAGCTGGCCTGGGCCGGGTTCGAACCTGCCAACCTCGGTGTATGTGGCTGGCGCCGTAACCACTGTACTACAGGTGCCGAGCCCAGAAGTCCCTTTTCTATCAGTCCTCTTCCTCCCTGCTTGGATTGCTATTGTGTGAGGATGTAATGCTTGAGGTTTTGTCCCTGCAAAGATCAAGATGTTAGGTGAGATGAGTAAATACTTTTGCTATTAAGCTATACTTAGTCAGGTTGTCTGTTATGTCCAACTGATTTAGAACCCAACTGTGTTTGCTCCACTGTGGTCATAGGCTAGATAACATTGAATGGTTCAGTGTCCTCACCTTGAGTGCAGAGTTAGAGTTTCCAAGTTGCAGCCCAAAGTGGCTGCAGAATTCAGTTAGTGCTCTGGAGTCATGAAGGGTTTGTTTTGGTTGGTAGGTATCACAGGTCTAGTGCCTGCCAAGCACATTTTCTCTCCCTCCATCTACACTCTCTCAGGAACCAACTCTGCCTGCAGGGAGCCCTCTGAAGTAGCTCAAACTCCAGGTAGCTGGGATCCTTTCAGCTAGGACAGAGACTCCATAACTCATGGGTATAGATGCATCATACCACCTATAGTCACCTTGGGTCACCTCAGATGAATGCTCTGCTTGTTGGGTGATCTGGCCCCTTCCAACCAACCTCATCTTCCATTTTCTTCCATGTTGTGCCCCACACATGCAGCTCTACTACTAGGTGTGGCTACGGCATTTGTTTATTCAATGGCATTTATTTACTCAACACACATTTTTCAGCCTTTTTATGTTCCCCACAGGTTGCTGGGACCCAACCCCTTTTTCATATCCAGATCTGGTGAATCATCCTTTGGTTTTCAGACTATGGCTTGGTTATCTGTTGTGATCACAGTTCCATTTTGAGCTAATGACTTTTTAGAAAAAAAATGACAAAAAAGTTTTCAAAAGTTAAAAGAGTACACAAAGTAGAAGAATAAATGCACACAGATCCAAAATACCACTGACTTGATAGATGACAGGAGGCTAGGAGAGCACAATGGTTATGAACACATGAGAGTCTGGGTCAGAAAGACCTGGGGGGAGATGCCTCACCTTGGACAGGTGGCTCCACCTCTCTGAGCCTGTTTCTCTGCCTGTAAAATGCAGTTAATGGTATACTCCCCTCACTGTGGTATGGTGAAGACGTGTGTTCTATCTGGCCAAAACTTTGGCTAGAGTTGGCCCAAAAGCAGTAACAAGGTAGGTTCCCTGAAGGCACTGCCCCAAACCATCCTGAGATGGAACCAGTTTGGGACTCCAAAGTGTAGAGGAATGGACACCATGCTTGCAAAGAACAGTTACTGATTCTTTTTTTTTTTTTTATTGTTAAATCATAGCTGTGTACATTAGTGCAATTGCCTGTACCCATTCTAAGATGCACCATAGATGTGGCCCCAGTTACTGATTCTTCTCACATTAAAAGGAAATGCTGAGAACAGGACAGTCTCCTGGTAAGCCTAGAGACGTTTCGTGACTTAGGGGCAAGCCCCCAAGTGTTCCGGAATGAGATAAGATGCAATTCCTCATCTGTTCAAGTTTTATATGTATCATGAGACTTCAACAATTTAGTCACATCTTTAGAGTCCATTTCTAACTCTATTTCTCTTGCTATTTCCACCAAATTTGTAGTGACTTTGTCCCCTAAAATCTTGAATACTTCAAAATCATCCAGGAGGGTTGGAATCAATTTCTCCCAAACTCTTAATGTTGATATTTTGACTTCCTCCCATGATTCACAAATATTCTTAATGGCATCTATAATGGTGAATCCTTTCAATGTACTTTGAAAACTGAGCCTTTAGAACAGTGGTTCTCAACCTTTCTAATGCCGCGGCTCTTTAATACAGTTCCTGTGGGTTGTGACCCACTGGTTGAGAACTGCTGCTTTAGAATAACCACTATCTATGGCTGTTATAGCCTTACAAAATGTATTTCTTAAGTAATATGACTTGGCAGTCAAAATAACTCCTTGATCCATGGGCTGCAGAATGGATATTGTGTTACAGGCATGGGGACATTATCGTTCTACATCTCCATCAGAACTCTTGGGAGACCAGGTGCATTGTCAATGAGCAATAATATTTTGAAAGGAATGTTTTTTTTCTGAGCAGTAAACCTTATCAATGGGCTTAAAAAATTCAGTAAACCATGCTGTTAACAGATGTGCTGTCATCTAGGCTCTGTGGTTCCATTTCTAGAGCACAGGCAGAATAGATTCAGCCTTGTTCTTAAGGGCTCTACATTTTTCAGAATGGTCCGTGTAAATGAGCACTGGCTTCATTTTAAAGTTACCAGCTTCATTAGTCCAAACAAGAGAGTCAACCTTTCCTTTGAAGCTTTGAAGCCAGGCGTTGCCTTCTCTCATTTAGCTATGAAAGTCTTAGATGGCAGGTTTTTCCAGTTGAAAACAATGGGAAACAATGTTTTGTCTACATTTAATCTATTGTTTAATGTAGTTCTCTTCATCATTGATCTTAGCTGGATCTTCTGGATAACTTGCTGCTTCTATCCCGGAACTTGCTGCTTCAGTTTGCACTTTTATGTTATGAAGACAGTGTCTTTTCTTAAACTTAATGGATTAACTTCTGCTACCTTCCAACTTTTCTTCTGTAGCTTTCTTACCTCTCTCTGCCTTCACAGATTTGAAGAAGGTTAGGAACTTACTCTGGATTAGGCTTTGGTTTAAGGACATGCGGCTGTTTGGATCCTCTCTCCAGACCACTCAAACTTTCTCCATATCAGCAATAAGGCTGCTTCACTTTCTTATCATTTGTGTGTTCACTCCACTGGCAGTTCTCTTTCAAGAGCTTTTCCTTTGCATTCCCAGTTTAGCTGACTGTTGGGTGCAAGAGGCCTAGCTTTCAGCTTCCCACATACCTCCCTCGTTGAGTTTAATCCTTTCTAGCTTTCAAATCCAAGAGAGGGACACGTGACTCTTCCTTTTACTTGAACACTTAGAGGCCACCGTGGTGTCATTAATTGGCCTAATTTCAATATTGTTGTGTCTCAGGGAATAGGGAAGAGCAAGGAGAGGGAGAGAAAAGGGAACCTGTCAGTGGAGCAGTTGGCACATGCACACCATCTGTTAAGTTCACAGTCTTATTTGAGTGTGGTTTGTGGTACCCCAAAACAATGACAATAGTAACATTAAAGATCACTGATTAGAGCTCTGTGCCCCTAGCATGGTGGTTAAAGCTCCAGCCACATACACTGAGGGTGGCAGGTTCCAACTCAGCCTGGACCAGCTAAACAACAATGACAACTACAACAACAACAAAAATAGCTGGGCATTGTGGTGGGCGCCTGTAGTCCCAGCTACTTGGGAGGCTGAGGCAAGAGAATGGCTTAAGCCCAAGCATTGGAGGTTGCTGAGACACCACAATACTCTACCAAGGGCGACAGAGAGAGACTCTCTCTCAAAAAAAAACAAAAAACAAAAAAGACAAAACAAAAAACATCACTGATTGTGAATCACCATAACAGATATAATAATAATGAAAAGGTTTAAAATATTGTGAGCATTACCAAAATGTGACAGAGACACAAAGTGAGCACCTGCTGTTGGAACACCTGCTGACTTGCTCAACGCAAGGTTGCCACAAACCTTCCATTTTTAAAAACTGCAGTATATGTGAAGTGCAATAAAACAAAGCACAATAAAACGAGGTTCTGCTGTAATCATTCATCGATCATGTCAGGCACACAGAGAAAAGCCCCTCCTTCCTGTGGTCCAATGCAGCCTGCCTCTGCCTTGCTGTCCTTGTGTCTATCACCTTTCCATGGCTTCCTGGCCATCAGCTTTGCTTTCTTGCTGGGCCCACTCATGTCCTTATTGGGGGCTCTTGGACAAGCCCTGAGTGACGGGCCTTCCCCTGCCTGCCTGTGCTGGTCCTGGGGGGGGGGGGGGGCCCGGGGGGGGGGCGGCGGGGGGGGGGCGGGGGGGGGGGGGGGGGGGTGGGCGGGTCAGTAGACAACAAACGAAATAGAAATCTAAATGATTGTAA
>CAUYPK010079573.1:0-22334 GCA_963574355.1 Loris lydekkerianus | reverse complement strand
AGGTTGAGGGCTCCTTCCCCAACTTGCAGCTCTGTCATACCATGTCTCTGATCATCTCGCATGGCTTTGACCCACTTGACCTTAGTGAACAGATACTCCAGGGGTTTGCACCTGCCTGAATCACAAGGAAATCTATTTCTGCTCAGCCAGGCCACTGTGCTCTGCCTCTATCTAGCAGGGGGAGGTGAGGCCTGACAACCTCGAGCGCTTGATGGAGGCTGGGGGGTGTTCACTCAGTTCCAGCCCCACCCCGATTGATGTTACTGACACAACATAACAGACCAACTTTGCAGGAATTTGTTTCTGGCCCTGCTAAATTCCCCTGCCAAAGAGAAGCTGTTTTGAGTTCCCAGAGCCTGTGCCTCAGGCCCTGTCTTTGCTCTTGCAGGTTTGTATTCGGTTACCTGTCAGTTTTAGCCTCCTGTCTTCCTTTGTCTATAGGCTGACAATCCCCTGAGGGCTGGGTGCATCTTAGGCTCAGTAAAGTGGTCCTCTGGGTCAGCCCCACCCTGGGAACTTCCCAGCTCTGTGCATGTGTTTCTAGTTCCACGCTCCACCCAGTTTGGTACCACCTCAGGCAAAGCCTTTAATCACAGGACCTGCATTTACATCCCAGATCTGTTCTGTGGTGGTTGCCACACAAGTAGATGCCCGGCCTCCTCTGGTTACCCAGGGAGACAGGGGGTGTGGCTTCAGAATATCTGGGAGTGAGCCCTATTATTGCCAAAAGACGGCTGCTACTCTGCGTCTCGGGGCCCTGCCGCTCTGGTGTGGTTCCCTCTCAGCCAACCGTCCTCTCCTCACTCCCATGCTCCACAGTCAGCACTGACCAGCTGCAGTTTAGGCCCTGTCCACAAACCCTCGAGAAATCACCAAGAATCTGGACTCCTGGAGGACCAGCCTCCAGACCTCTGAGTGAGAGTGGAGGAGGGTGCTGGGAGCTCAGGGTTGCAGGTAGAGAATATATACAGTTTTAAACAGTTTTTTGCCTGGCAGGAGAACGCCGTGCACCCTAGTAGGGGAGGTAGGTCCAGTTTTTAGAGGGTCTCTCCCGTGGAGTATAGTGGGACTTTGAACTCTGCT
This sequence comes from Loris lydekkerianus, assembly GCA_963574355.1. Lineage (NCBI taxonomy): Eukaryota > Metazoa > Chordata > Mammalia > Primates > Lorisidae > Loris > Loris lydekkerianus. The sequence goes on along the minus strand of CAUYPK010079573.1, from coordinate 21,251 downwards.
TATTTGTTTGTGGGGCACTCTGTGCTGTTCTCATGGGGCAGGGGACTCACATCCGCTTGGTGATGGATTTTGTACCTTTTGTTTGTATCCTTGGGGTCGCATCTCACCTCAGCAGGGTTGATGTGCGTTCTTCAACCTTCTCTCTTGGTGTAGCTCTAATCCGCCAGGTTACTTGCTAAATTTCTGTCCTTTAACTCTCCTTCTGGACGGGAGCCTCTGTGGAAAGCTGGCTTCAATCAGCCATCTTGTCTCCGCCCCTGTTCAAATAGAAACATTTTAAATTAATATACTTGGATTTATGGAGGATGATATTTAGGCTATATTAGTCAGTTATGGCTCCAAATATGTGGAGTAACAATGGTTTTAAAATAATACTTAACTTAGTAGTTTTCATTTTATCAACTTTTAAATTATAATTATTAATATATTTCAAGTAATTATATACTGAAAATTATTTTCTCCCTATACTTATGAATCTAACCTGTGGTTTTTAAATTCAGAATTCTTTAGTGTATTTTTGTTTCCTATTTTGCTCTTTGAAGTAAGTCTTTCATCTCAGTTCATTATCTTGTTTTATCTATGTACAAGTCAGAAACCATGAAATGTATGCTTTAATTGAAATTCCTTATAACCCAGGAATCCCAAACAGACAAATAAAATGATAAATTAAGCATATTTTTAATGGAGAAGAAAAAGTGTCTATGATTTAGTTTTTTATATTGATATTGTGGCTTATAATGAAATACAATGTTTCTCCTTGCATAATGATAAATAAAATACACTAAAATACAGTATGTACCCATATGTTTTAGATAATAAAATTTTTATAGCATGAAGAAAATTTTCATGCCATTTTAGTCTTCTTCAATAACAATAAAGGCAATTATAAATCAAAGTTTTCAAATGTGAAAAATATACTTAGCAGTGGGAAAAACACAAATTTAACATTTCTATAAAAATTAAAGCTACAATTTCACTCTTCTAGACCCATCTAAACTGTTCTTCACAAGAATCAATAATGGAAATTAAGTGTGATGTGGATATAATTATGGGGCATGCTAGAAGATCATCAAACTCTTTTTTAGTTTCATACTTACAAAAATAGGTTACATAATTAATCTTGTCAATGATTGAGTCTCAATAAATAATTATATATATATATATATATATATATATATATATTCCTTTTATTTAGTTCAAAATCCCTGAACTGAACCAAATTCTTTAATGACTTTTCTTAAACAAGTTTATTTATGTAAAATGTTCTTTATGTTTCTCTTCATTTCTCTGCTCATTTCCTTTTTGTTCACTAGAGTCATTATGGTCTTTTAACAATGTTTTAGAAATAGCTAATGCACTACATTTTAGTCCTGGAGTTACTTTTGATACTGCATCTAAAATTTAAACCATAAACCTCAAGCAATTCCATTACATTTTGGACACTTGAAATATCTTTTTAGAGAGAGTAGAAGACAGAGATTCAAATAGATTTTTCTTCTGTATTTTAGGTATGGATATTTTAGATAAGTGGGGTGTCAATGTTATAAATCTACTTGTACCCAAAAATGTCTATTATGGGTTAATGAAGATGTTATTATTAAGATTAAGTCATCAAATGAAATATTTTATTTACCTGCTTGATATTCTTCTTGTATGTTCAAATATTGGTAGATGTTTAATCTACTTATGCTCATGAATTGTGAGTTTTCTGAGGTAGTAATTATCATTTGATTTATAATTGCCACTTTTTCAAGTTACTATCGATTCTTTGATTTTTGTCTTATAAATTTCCAATTAAAAAATAAAAGCATAAATTATGAAAATATCAACATGGTATTTAGTGATTATTATATACAAAAAAATTTCATAAATACAAGAATAGCTCAGAGGAACTTAAAATTCTTTCAGAATGGATGTTGGGTGCAGTGGCTCACACTTGTAGTCCTACCACTCTGGGAGGCCAAGATGGGTGGATTGCCTGAGCTCAGAAATTTGAGACCAACCTGAGCAAAAGCAAGACCCTATCTGTACTAAAAATATAAAAAACTAATTTGGGATTGTGGTGGGTATCTGTAGTCCCAGCTTCTTGGGAGGCTGAGGCAAAAGGTTCACTGGAACCCAAGATTTTGAGGTTGCTGTGATCTATGATGCCATAGCATTCTGCCCAGGGTGACAAAAAACAAACAAACAAACAAAAACACCTTTCAGAATGGGTACATTTCTAAATGTAAGTTCTTAAAGTTCTTAAAGGTTTGAGGATATATTTTTAATTTAATTTTTTATTAAATCATAACCATATACATTTATGGAGTACAATGTGATGATTTGATATATAATGTGGATTGCTTAAATCAAACTGATTAATGTAACCATCACCTCACATTTAAAAAGATGGAGACTTTGCATCTTTTATGTTTACCTGGAGGTTTGAAGATTTTTTTTAACTTCCTACATTGTAACAAATCCCAATAAATATTAAAATATGTCAAATCATTACTTCTCACAGATTCTACATTATATGATGTGTAAGTCCCACAGCAACTACATGAGTAGTGAAAAAAAGGATGAGGAGGAAGTGTACGTTGTTTTCAAGCAATAAATTTCTTAGAACAGTAAATTAAGAAAAAACTCAATAAATACTTAGAAAGTTTGTAAAATGTGATTCCTTCTTATAGCTACTTATCTTCCATAAAAAAAGAAAGTAAAACTCACATGCATTTTATTCTTCATAAAAACTAGACATTGCTGAATGGTTTGCAAATAGAACTATGACAGAAAGAGGAAGTTACTGCAAGAAAAGCAAGAAAACTGATTACAAACTGACCAGAGAAACTTTTCCCTTCATTTCCATGATTTCAAATAATTGTTTCCACTGGAGAACAAGATGAGTGTCTGTAGGCCATTCACAAAAAGCAGTAGTGAAACCAGCAAATCACAAACTCTTCAGTTAAGACTTTCACTATATGTACTTTATTTGGACTAAAAATAATGTGTTGGTGTGTGAGGATGTGTTTTTATATCTTTAAGTCTCTGGAAATAATTTTAAACACTCAGAAAAGTTGCAAATATAAAATTAGTACAAAGAACATCCATTCACCTAGATGAGCCTATTGCTGACATTTTAAGTTCATTTGTTTTAGTGTTCTTTCCCTCTGTTCACACACGCACAGTCCTTTTTCCCTAAATCATTTAAGGATAAGTTATATCCATCCTGGCTTCTTACTCCTAAATATCTCAGTATTTATTTTCTATAATAGCAAAGTCCCTCTATGTAATCACAGTACAGAAGTCCCCCTTATTTGTGTTTTCACATTCTGAGGTTTCAGTTACCTACACGCAACCATGGTCTGAAAATATTAAATGGAAGATTTGAAAAATAAACAGACCATAATTTTACATTGCACACTCTTCCAGGTAGCCCAGTGGAATTGTGTGCTGCCCTTCTGGGCTTTGTCCAGCCTCCTCCGTGCAGTGTGCATACTACCTGCCTTTACTCAACATTGACGCCTACTCCTGACATATCCACCAGCACAGCCAGTGCTGAATCATCCAGGATCACCTAAAGCAGTATTTTAGGTGTATATTTAGTATATTTAGGATCACCTAAAGTTTTTTGAAGTATTGTTAGAATCTCAGTAGCAGCAAGACTTTACAACACAGAATCTATGCCATTCATCTCACTTCATCACTTAGACATTGTATTATCCTGCCTCACCACAAGATGAAGGGTGAGTACAGTATAGGGACATACTTTCAGAAAGAGAGGGAGATAGATCACATTTGTGGAGAGTGGCCTTTGAGGCAGCAGGGCCCCCACAGACTGGGAGACATTCAGAAAATGATCTCCAGTTGCTTTCCTCCTGCTGAATCAACATGTTTTTCCTCCTCCTAAAACAACATGTTTTTCTCCTTCTTAGATATTTTGCCATATATCTCTTTCTTTACTAGTTTGTTTTGCCATGTATCTCTTTACTAGTTAATCTTAACAAACTATGCAGAAAACTATGCACTCTTCCCTTTTATTTCTTATCCTTAACATATGTTAATGAAGCTATTCAGTAGAAACTATTACCGGAATGAATTGTTCTTGATGAAGTAACTTACATTTTCCAATAATATTGTGAGACCAAGAATATGTTTTTTGTCCTCATAAACAACCCTGCTGAGATGCTATAAAATAAGGCTGATTTTGTATTTTGGCACTGGTTGCACTTGTGACTGCTCCAGACCTCCCGATCCCATCCTACTCTGGTGTCTTTTCTCTCATTCCCCACCATTCCCACATTGGTTTGTTCTCTTCCACGCTGGTACCCCATACACATTTACAAAATTTTAGATAAAACATTGTTATAAATATTTTATATTCATATTGATTATTGGTGTTAATCTTTTACTGAGCATAACTTATAAATTAAAGGTGTGCATGTAAAAACATAATACTATAGAGTTTGGTATTATCTGTGATTTCAGCTATTCACTGGGGGTCTTGAAACAGAACTCTCATGGATACGGGGGACTACTGTATAATTAAAAACCTCAGAAAATTTAACATTAGTGCTATATTAACACAATATGTATACATTAAAATATTTTAATCCAATTTACCATTCATGTTCTAATTTTGTCAGCTGCCCCAATAATGTCATCTCAACACTTTTTTAATTAAAGTGTTTTTTTTTTTTTTTTCTTACAGTAGAAGATTCTGCCTAAGGTTAGAAATTATTTAACTGTCACTTATATTTGATCTTCTTTAATCTAGAATATTTGCACATCTTACCTCTGTTTTGTGTGACATTGACTTTTTAAAGAAAATTGCCACCCCTCATATTTAGTGTAGTGTAAAACTTTAAAATTTTCTGTTTAGCTAGTATTTACTCCTTTTTTATCTGGTAATTATTTCCTTTTTTCTTCCCTCTAAATAATAATCAATCAGTGGAAAAAAATTTAAGACCACACAAACATCCTACTTTTAATCAAATTTTCCTCCAGATACAATACTCACTGATGATTTCTACCTGACCCAATTGCTACTCTGAGTATAACAATGATGACTGTTCCAGTATACCTGTGCCTAGACATTTACCAGGGAGTCATCTGCATTCTACGTTAGCAAAGGACCTCTTTTCTCTCCTACTTATGTATATTTATTTATGTGCATATATATATATATATATATATTCATTTATTTACTTATTATCTATTTATTTTCATAATTTTCAATGCATTACTGTACCTAATGCATTATAGATATCCCAGATTTGACAAGTGGTAATGCTTGTACCTGGCTTCTGTGTTCATGAGTAATATCTCCTCCCCTTTATTATTTTAGCATTCATTATTTTCTGGCATAGCAAGATATTCCCAACTGATTTTCTAACTACTTTGCTTCAATTCTGAAACCAATTAATTTCTGAGGAGCCATGGCTCAAAGATCTACCTTTGAGATCAATTTGGTCAACTAGACAAACTCTCAAGGCATTGCTGACATTTTTTCCCCCTCTCTATTCAAAATGAATGCAAGTGTTGGTAGAAAGAGCAATTATTAATAGAACATTTATTCACTAAGTGGTTGGCACTGCTACTGATTTTATATAAATTAATTCAAATACATAAATTAATTGGCATGGTAACTATTGCTGTCACTATTTGACAAATGAGATGCTAAACAACTAAATAACCCATCCAACTTTATTTAAAAATAACTACAAGAGCCAGTTGTGAACACATTTGGTTCATTATTAAATTACTTCCTTATCCTATTGCATTCTGTAACAATAGTGACAAATTGGGGCTTAGTATAATATAAAAGCAAAATTTAACAGATAAGTCTCACCAGTTGCTCAGGATGATTTATGGGGTGTCCAACCATTGGTTCCTCTGAGTCACATTGGAAGAAATGGAGTTGTTTTGAGCCACACAGTAAATACACAAACACTAACAAAAGCTGATGACCAAAAAAGAGTGGTCTGTGAATAATTTTTGTGATATATATAACCACAGACAAGCAAAAAAGTCCTTACATAAAATAATCATAATTATGCAGTGGCCCCATTCAGAGATTCTTCAAAATCATCAAGGAGGTCTCAAGTTTGTGATCACTAATATAGAAAATGGGCATAAACTGACTTTTTCATGTTTTTTATTATAAAAATGAAAGTGGGCAACAAAACTAGTAACATATCTGACATTGTATTTGTTAAATTAATGCATCAATGTTTGGTTCAAGAGAAGTAGTTGCTATTCTCAGTGATTTCTCTAAGGGCTCAGCAGATATTTTGGTTCTAATTTTACCGTTAAAGTGCTTTATTCTTGAAAACAGTCACTTGCAAATGTAAATGCTGCCAAAATGTGATGACACAAGTAAGGTGTGATTATGAAGCAAGAGATATTTTTCTCTGGGAAGATAGAAAACTTCAGTAAAGAGACATGATCAATTTTTTTCTTAAAATTAACTGTCAGATGGCAGCTCTATGTATTCCATTTGAAATTGGCAGGTAACAGATTATGTCAACTGAAAATGGTGTCACAAGTGCACCAAATATCAATTATTTTTCTGGAAATCTTGAAATCTATTTTCTAACTCTTCTATCAAATAAAATAGCAAGGCTGTATAATTTTTTGCTATTCACAGGACTGCGTTTAGCCAACCCGTTGAAATGCATAAATTTGTTTGCCTTAATTTGAGTTTGCCATAATTTGTTTCCTTTGGAAGGTTGTTATGGTTTGAAGCATTGTGTTGATCAGTTGGTATTCACCTTGAAGATACATATTTATTTAACACATGTAAATAAGCAGTTAAATCACTAAAAATATTCTAAATTTGTAAGCCAATTTTTATCATCAAGTTCTGGTACAAATTTGGTTTTTGATACCATCAGTGACTTGACAACATGTCACAAATCACAAAATCTTTTCAACATTTGGCCTGGACTTAGCCATCCTATTCTCAAAAAGTAAATGACATCATAGTCAGCATCAGTACTTCTAAGCAATTCCTAGAATTGGTGATGATTTGATCCTTGGCCCTTATGAAATGCACATTCTTAATGACAATTTGGATGATGTTATTTATTTTTAAAGCTTTTGCACATAAATTTTCTCAATGTCCTATGCAATGACACTCCATCACATGTGGTTTGGGCAGCAATTCCATCATCTATTAATTTTATAAGTCATTCTCTTATACCTACCATCACCAGGGCACCATCAGTAACTACACCAGACATGTTGACCATGGACAAAGAAAAGTGTTTTAACATTTTTTACTGCTTCATATAAATCTCCTCATTTAATTTTGTCTTTTAATGAAATGACACTAAAGAAGCCATTTCTTCAGTGACATGGTCTTCAACATCAACACCTCTAACAACAGTGGCAAGTTGAGCTGTATTTGTGGCATTCGTGCTGTCATCCAGCGCCAAAGCATAAAATTTTAGATGAGCAGCTTTACTCTCCAAACTTCTTCCAATAGGTCTTTCAGCTTCTTAAATTCCCCTCTCTGATGAGATTAACCAAGTTTAATTTCTCCTTTTTTCAGGGCAATTTATACCTGCCAAGCTTTTCATATACTGCTTAATAAATGCAGCCATCGGTAAATGGTTTTGATTTTTTTTTTTTTTGCTATTAAATATTCCACCACATAACCATTTTTTACAATGGAATCCACAGTTATAACTTAAAAAAAAAATCTTAGATTAATATGAGGGTCCAAAGGATCAGGTTACATTGTTTACATTTGTTAGGTAGAGTGCAGTGAGTTGCATATTTTTTAAAACAATTTGGTTGAGAAGACAAATTTCCTTTCAGTTCTTCTATTTTTACAATGCAATCCTTTATGCACATTGAATTTGGCAGCATGTTTTTGCGATAACGCCTTTTAAATTATAGCCTTTGAAAACTTGCACAAATCCCTACGTATTAAGGTGAGAAAAAAGTGGTCATCTGTTTACTTTTAAATGAATGATCTTCCTTCATCTGTAATTTTTCTATATTAGGGTTCTGTTTCTTTTGAAACATGGTAGAAGCTATGCTGAGATTAAAAAGTAATAACAGATAAAAGACTATGTTTACTTTTATTAGAAAAATTAACTGACAGGACAATAGGAAGCAAGATTTGGGCCGGTCCACATCTCAACTATTGATGCAGGGCCAGGTGGAGGCTGATTGTGCAGAGCAGTAAGAGGTTTGAGGTGCTGCAGTAACCACACAGGAATGCTTATTTGACTGCTAAAGAACATTAAACGCCTAAGGTTGCAATGGTAGGTTGAAATATTATTGATAATCACTGCCTCACCAAGTTACCATGAACACGTGTAATATTTGATGGTGTCAATTCAACTGTCTGTGCTTGGAAGCCAATTCATGGGAAGCCACACACCACTCAATCTGAAGCCATGCATGTGTGCAAATAAGCAGAGTTTACTGATGTTCATTTTACATGACGTTGTGACATGACGTCAGCTACCAAGTTCAAGCTTGAGAACGAAGCCATCCAGTTCCACCAAAAGATTTTTTAAAAAAAATTTGCGTAATGTTTTAAGTAAGTTTGTAATTTTGTGTTGGGCCACACTTATAGTCATCCTGGGTTACATGCAGCCCACGGGCCATGGTTGGACACCCCTGATTTACTATGTAAGGTATTTTCCTAAGTAGTCTGCTGGGGGTTGTTTGATAGTTATATTCAGTTGATTTTCATTTATAACAGCAGATGTTTTTCCAACTGCCAATGAATAGAAGGAACATTTTACTAAGAAGCACTTTATAAATGATTATTATTGAAAGGAAAATATGATGTTAAGGGTAAAAATCCAAATCCTTAGTTAGGCAAAATTTGTCTAGCTACCCAATCTACCATGAACATAGTTCATACAAACACATTGGACATTTTTAGTAAGTTTTCCTGGTCTTACACTTTGTCTCCCTTATTGAGGATGGATAGCTACTGACGCTTGCACCTATACCCCACAAACTCTCCTTTACACCAGTATCTTACCCTACACTAGAGTAATGTTTTTTGTCGTCATTGCTTTTAATGTGCAATGGCTTGAAAGCCTTCAAAGTGTATCTGTGAACTACAAGAAGGCTAAGCCAACAAATTTATGCCCTTTTTCTTATTGGTTCAACTAGCTAACTTCCATTTTTAACTGATTCGTGTACTGGAATTACAAGTAATATTTTTGATGAAATAAGAAAACCTTTGTTCTAGTTCATTACTTATTATTGTGAGATGAGCCATACACCACCATTGACTTTTGCATCTGGGGGGTACAATAGCTACACTAAATTTATGCTGCCTACATCACAGAGCCTTTTCTGTGATAAAATGAAACAATCTATATGAGAAAGTTTTGGAAATTGTAAATTTTTATGCAAAAGTAAAGTATGATTTTTTATGGTGGAATTATATGGGATATGAATATATCCCATCCAGAGCTGGAGAAAAGACCCTCCTTGCATTAATGCCCATCACAGTGACTGCAGGACACTTGCCAGTGTTGAATCTGGACATGACCACTTTCTCACACTACTACTGAAACCCTCTTGTAAACACCTTCAAAATCTACTAATCATAAATTGGCAAAAATAAACTCGCTAAGTAATTCAGTAAATATTAGAAAACAATGATATGTTGTTCTTAGGCCCCAAAACAAATTGTCTCACATGACAGTTCTCGGCAATGACCACCAGAAACTGGTTTCAAACTCATTTTGTTTCTGAAGGGCCTCCCTGCAACATTTAATGATGATAAATTGCTCCAAAGTGGGCAAAAAATAAGTTGTGATTGTGGATAATTTGATGTATAGAACTTTTGATAATCTGATGAACTGCTGGCTGCTGCTGCTAAAGTTACTTTTCACAGACTAACGAGAAATCAGCCTTTGTCACCAGACCAAATACGTGTCTGAAAAAGAAGCTCTGACGTAGAAAAGGCTTGAGGAAGGAGCCGCTGGCGTGTCTGCTGAAGGAGCTGGAGGCTGAGATGTCCGATGAAAGCTGCAGGTAGCAGGGTTAGGCAGGGCGATGGAGGCAGGGCAGGGGGTCCAGGGCAAGTGTTTTCCAGGAAGGGAGCTAGGGAAGGGTGCTAGGATTGATTTACAGATCAATCAAATAAGGCAAAATGCGTGGTACTGCCCCTTAAGAAGACTTAAGTATTAGACAGGTCAGGTGACTCAAGAAGTGGAAAAATAAGATGAGGAGAATCTACAATACAGGCACCGAGCCTGGCGTCAGTCTGGAGAGTGTGGGATTCTGAAACAAAACACCGGTCACAATGTCTAAATGACAAGAAATCAGAACCCAGCTGGGATTTTGTATTATATCACAGCCCACTCACACCAATCATGTACTTTGACTAAAATAAGCATATTCTGAAGCATCTTTTTTTTTTTTTAATCACTCATTCCCAAAATAATATTTTTGTTCAAATATTCGTGCAGTTCAATACTCAAAGACTTCTGTAAAATCAAGATAAATTATATGTACTGCAGTCATTCATCAGAATCAATTTTCAGATACTTTTAATAAACCGAGTATCACCTATTCCCCAGGAGTTTAGTTTTAATACCTAAGTACTTAGCAGAGCTTGATGAAATTGCACGGTAGCAAGGATGATTTTTGATTTTTGCTCTAATTGCTCTGAGAAACATAAGATATGTGTAATTCCTTCAATTTTTATGACCAGGCTGTGACACCTCTTCCTGCTCATTTGAAAAAAAGAATTAAGATAATTAGACTTACCTGTGTTGATGACATTTGCCACAGGTCGCACCTAGAAAGGATAAAGCCAATTTTTTCTACCATTGTTCACCACAGTAGTTCTATTTTTCAAATTTATTCTCCAGTGTAACAAACAAAATGAGTATCTCTGGTGTTAGTGAATGTTCAATTGCTGTGGTGGCTTTTTATGATATTTTTAACCAGGTTTTGAAAGAAAGTTTGAAAATTTTGAGGTCCTATTTTAAGTTATACTATATAATAGAAATTAGTTGAACTTTAATTTTAGCAAGGTGGGTATACATTTCATATGCTATATACTCTGAATATGTGTTAATATCATGCTTTACTTAAAATTAATTTTTCTTAAAGTAAAATAAAAATTCTAAATTGTAAAATATTCATAGTTGAAATAAGCTATTTACCTACACACAATAGAGGCCCGATCTTCTCTCCAGAACTCTAGGACTGCAAGTGAATTTCTGACCAAAGTCTTTAAGCAATGAAGAACGTTTTCTCTCCCACTTAATGACACATATTCCTTCGTGCTTGTGTGATGCTACCCTCTCCTTCCATGATAAAGAGATGATAAAATGAACACTTCAACATCAGGTATAGTACATAATTATTTACACTGTTCAATCAGTGTACTTTACATGTAATATCTAAAGCAAGTGATTTTTGTGTTTTTTTTTTTTAATTTAAATACAATATAATATGTGACCATTTCTAATGATGTGTATGAGGAAATGGATATTTGACAAAAGTACTTTGGGAAGCGTAATGCAAAATATGAAATCTTCTAGGAAAAATTATTCCCAAAATTAAGGGCATGAAAATAGACTTGGGAAACTAATGAAAATGTAAAGTACCAGAGACTGATCTTTCTATCTCTCTATCTCTTTCTCTGTCTATCCATCATCTATCTATCTATCTATCTATCTATGCAGACTAGGAAAAATGATCTATGATGATGGATCCCAGATGCCTTCAGTTTTCAGGACCTCTGCAGGTGGTGCTCAGGAACCCTAAGTTTGCTCATGAACCGTAAGTTTGAGAACCACTTGCTCACTTAGATCATATGGCAGCACAGTGTCAAATACAATATGCTAAATAAATGAGTGAAAAAGTTTAAAATCACAAAGGGCCGGAAGAGTTTGTTTTATTAAACAAAGGAAAGGAATAAATATTAAAAATTAAAATTACCAATAGGTTTGGATATTAAACATGAAGTCAGAATGGTGGATGGAGACGGTGTTAATTGAAAAGGAAGAATATATTGGTGAGCATTCCTAGGTATGGTCTGAGATCTGTATGGTGATTTAAGAGAACACAGGATCAAAGGCAAATTTGAGGAGGTGGGACAGAAGAGGCACGTCCAGGGGAAAAATAAAGCTTTGGCTCCCACCCCTTTTCAAATTCTATGTGTTCACCTAGACACTGTTCTCACAATTATTTCAAAAGTAAAATTTATTTTCTGCTTTTCAAAGAGAATATTAAAATTTCCATAAGCCTTATGCCCCTCAAACCAATATTGAGCTTAGAATTGGAAAACAATACTATCAGATTCATACCCGTGAAACTTCTAACTAGGGCTGTCTCACAAGAAATTTGTACAGCCTGCTCTGGATTTTAGAGGTGATATTTTCTTATAGCTTACCCATTCAGAAATAAGCCATATAGAAACATGAGAACACAATTGTATGTCACTCAAAGATATTGCCAGACATATAAATAACATGGCTTATGTGGATATCCAGCAGATAAATTCTTCATAGAATTATCTATCAAGAAAGTGATATTTTCAGAAAAACTCCTTTATTTCATGCATCAGTGAATGAGTATTAGCTAAGCTAAAGTTTCTTTTGTTTGGTTTTATCTGTTCCTGAGAGTAAAGACAAAAAGAAATCTAAATTGCCATGATTATTCAATTTATTATAGTTGGTACAGCTACCTCTACCCAGATTTTAGTTTATTTTTGATCCTTTTATTATGTACCTCTTACTTTTCTGCTGAAGCACATTTTAGAATTGGAGTGGAAAGATCATTATATATCATTACGTACATGATGCATAATGATCCTCATTTTAAATATTAAAATATTTAAAGACGTATGCCCAGGGCATTAGACTAAAAATTGTGTGCCCCCGTTCATTACATTTCGCTTTCTATTTCACTGAAAAGTATCTCTAATTTTGACCATCTTAGAGTGCACATTTATAATGTTGACAAAACACAAAAACATTTGGTATAGAGCACACCTAAAAAGGATAAAGCCGAGCTTTTCTACCATTGTTCACCACCGTAGTTGTATTTTCACATTTATTCTCCAGCATAACAAACAAAACGAGTATCTCTGGTGTTAGTGAATATTCAATTGCTGTGGTGGCTTCGTATGGTATTTTTAACCAGATTTTGAAAGAAGTATGGTATTTTTCACCAGGTTTGAAAAAAGAAAGAAAAAAAATATAATTTTTGGAATAAGCAAGTTCCATATATGCTATCTAGTTGGAAATATAATAAACAAAATTAATATTGCAAGTATAAGTATTTTGAAAATTAGAAAGATTTATAGAAATACATAGATTTTTCTCCCTTAGAAATATTAATAACATTATTATTCACTTTGTCAGTCAGTTTTAAGAAAAATAGTTGGTATTTTTTGCTAACTGAATGTATTGTAGAAATAGACATCAACTACCAGACCAAAGGTCAATTCTGTTGCCATATTAGTAGATGTCTAACAGTGGTCATCTTGTTAACTAATTATGTTTAATGTCCATGTCAATACATATTCAAGGACTATGCCATTGAGTCATTTGTAAATATTATACAACTCACACCTTAACTCTTTTTAATTTTTAATGCCAGAAGGCTTCACTCTTAGGCAAGTTTCAAGGTGAGGGTTTCTCTGTGTTGTTTCGTGCAACGTACACAAAGTCCACATGAGCCCCGTACAAAAATAAGTCTTAAGATGGTCAACAGACAGAAGTTAGGGTGTCCCATTCAATTGACAGACTCAGCACAGCAAAGATTAAAATAGCTGTTTGGGGAGAATATATTTGATGTAACATATACTACAGGTATCATTGTCCATAGCATCAGAACAATGGTGTGAGGCATTTTTTTCCAGAGTTGATCCTGTAACACTGCAACAAGCATTGATCTCTCCAATTGATTTAAAGAGCAAAGGGAATCCCAGTGTAGCACTGACCTTTCACCCAGAAATACCAAATCAGGAGATGCCATAGATATTCTGGTGTGCACTAAAGTGTGTGTGTGTGTGTGTGTGTGTGTGTGTGTATTTTTAAGATGCCATCTAAGAGTACAGTATTGGTCTTTCATTGTTATTCTTAGACACTCCATTTAACAACTTTTCTAGCCAAATAGCTCTCTAAAATCCTAGTTTAGTTTCTCTCTGCCAAACAAGGATGGTTTGCTACAAAGAGAGACTAAGCCTACCAAATATTTAATATAAACTTTGAAAATAACCTAGTGTAGAGAGCAAAGGGTAAATAGGAAATTACACTAAAATGTGCTAAGGGTTGTAGTCGACATGAGCAGAGGTCTGTGGACACCACACTCTACGTGGGCAGCACAAAAGATCCATAGAATCTTTAATCATCAGAGAAATGCAAATCAAAACCACTTTGAAATGGCATCGATGTAATCCAGTAAGATTAGCCCACATCACAAAATCCCAAATTACAGATGTTGGCATGGATGCAGAGAGAAGGGAACACTTCTACACTGCTTGTGGGAATGCAAGCTAACATGGCCTTTTTGGAAAGAAGTTTGGAGAATACTCAAGAAACTAAAAGTTGACCTGCTGTTTGATCCTACAATTCCTTTACTAGGTCAGACTTCAGTTGATCACAAATCATTTTACAAAAAGACATTTGCATCAGAATGTTTATTGCATCCCAATTCATAATAGCCAAGACATGGAAACAGCCCAACTGCCCATCAACCCATGAATAGATTAACAAATTGTGGTATATGTACACCATGGAATACTATGCAGCCATAAAAAGATGGAGACTTCACATCTTTTATGTTTACCTGGATGGAGCTAGAACATATTATCCTTAGTAAAGTATCTCAAGAATGGGGAAAAAAAAGTATCCAATGTACTTAATACTACTATGAAATCAATATATAATCACCTACACATACATAGGAATGGTAAAACATAACTATACTCCAGAAAGAAAGAAGGAACAGGAGGAAGAGAGGACAGTGGGGAGAGGCCAGGAGGAGGGAGGGCATTTGGGGGGGACCTCACCTAATGTGCATAATGCAATGATACTTTTCAAAACTATTAGAATAGAGTATAAATGTCTTACCACAACAAATAAGTAAGAGAGAAGACGGTTATGTTAATCTGTTAGATGTCAACATTACACATTGTATATCAAATCAGAACATTGTACCCCATAAATTCATCAATGTACACAGTTATGATTTAATAAAGAATAAAAAAGTTCTACTATTTAATTGAATATTATTATTAATATGTAATTAATCTTAAAAATTAAATAACTTGGAGATTACTAAAAGCACAAACTTATAGTTTGCATTAATTGTAGCATAAAGTCATGAAATTAAAAGCAACTTATTTTTAGTTATAAAATTATTTTATTGTTTTGAATTCTACAAATACTTATATTTTTAAATTTTAACAAAGACTATCTGGGGGCAGCACCTGTGGCTCAGTGGGTAGGGCACCAGCCTCATATACTGAGGGTGGCGGGTTTGAACTGCCCCTGACCAAACTGCAGAAAAAAATAGCTGGGCATTGTGGTGGGCGTCTGTAGTCCCAGCTACTTGGGAGGCTGAGGCAAGAGAATCGCCTAAGCCCAGGAGTTGGAGGTTGCTGTGAGCTGTGACATCATTGCACTCTACTGAGGGTGATAAAGTGAGACTCTGTCTCTAAAAACAAAATAAAACAAGCAGAAAACCTATCTGAACAGTAAGAAAGAAAAACTTTTAAGGATGGATAGAATGAGCTTGGCTGAGTTAACGGATTCTGGAGTAGACTATATGGTAAAGCAACAGAGTATCATCCTAGTAAGGTTCGTTTATGAAAATAATCTGAGATGCTAATTGGATGTTCACATGTCAGTGTAGCAACCAGACATGAGTAAGTACAATATAAAGCAGAAATTTCAAGTCAGCACTAAACTCGAAGTACAGCTATGACTTCACTAACTTTGGGAATACAGTCAAATTATATAAACACCGTGACCTTTAATTTTCCAATAAACAAAATTGGAATAATGTTACCTTCACAGCTAATTTGGTGTGAGAGTATATGTAAAATCAAGTGTAACATGATCATGTGAGGAGAGCTCCATAAATATACCCTTTAATTCATTACTAAATAATTGCAGCAGATTTCATACAGCAGAGGAATATCGGTCTGGTAAAAACTAAGGTATTGTCTGAATAAGATAATATGAATGAATCATATTTATGTGTTTATGCTGCTGACATAAATTAGGTTTAAGCTTACTTTTTATATTTCTTCCTAATTTAGTAGAATCTATGCTCATCTTTTTAAATATCAACTCCTTCCTCCACCTATGTGTTCCTACGCCAAGTTATTTTAGAATATTTAGACAGGTATATACAAATATTTTTGTGATAATTTTAAAGTTGTGTGGCCAAAGTGGTCCTTCTGTTCATGCTGACATCTCATTGTTTATACTTAGTGACTACTACATAAAATGTAAGTAATTTAACCCTGGAAAGCATGCTATGATGAGCACCAATGAGAAACGATACGTCATATGTGATAGCTGTTTCCCCATGAGAGGACTGGTCTATAAAAGGACGCATTTTTTTTTTTTTTTTCCCTTGCCACATAAGAAATGATATCTAGATGTTCTGGTGCAGAAGTGAATGCCATGATTTTGAGGTTCAGTAATCTCATTTGACCACTCTGAACAGACCTGGAGCATTCGCCTTGGCTTGTTAAGATACAGTCATGTCATTAGTCCTTCCAGGCAAGCGTGTTTCAATTACAGCTCACCTCCAAGTTCCTGATAAGGATCTCTCATTGGATGGTTTTTGTTTCTATTATTCAGTCCCCTTATTATAGTTGATTCTCACTTTTTCTTTTTGTTACACTTATTTTATGAAAAAAAGAGGTGACATTTCTAATGAATAATGCAATGTTTTATACTAAAAATAGTACTTTAGCATGCATGTATGTAACTATATGTGGAGGAATAAACATCCTGCTTACAAGGCCAGTCACCAGTTCCTAACACATCAAAGGAAACGCTGAGAGCAAGACATTCTCCTGGCAAGCCTGGAGAAATCTTATAACTTGGAGGCAAGTCCCAAGTAACTCAGTATTCTGGAATGAGGTAAGATTGGTTACTCAATAGCAAGCAGGTGTTAAACCTCAAACATCTTATGGTACTTCATTGTGGGAGTGGTGGAGAAAGACTGTAGTTTCCTTTTTGTGGTCTTCAAGCACGTCACTCCTGTACGTCATTACTCAGCACTCTTCACAACTGTTATCCCCTCAATAAATAGCTGCCGCAAGGGCTGTTTGAGGCTCTCCCACACCTCTGGAGAGCCTCACCTCTGGCAAGCTTGTACTTTCAATCCGCATCCTGGCTGTTTCCTTCGAGCAGCTCTGACACCTATATATAAACTTCTGAAATATTTTTAAGCATTAGAAAATACTGCAAGATTCTTGTTGCCTTATATAAGCAGACATTTGACTGTGTACTGCCATTCACCCAAAACCAACAGTCCAGGAGTAAGCTGATCTCTAAGCTGTTTTTATGATTTCCTTTTACACTAAAGATGCATTGTTCTTAAAGGCCAATTTTGGAGCTATGATAATTAATGTGGAAATAACTTTAAGACAGTGATGAAAAATTTAATGCCCAAATAAACAATCTTGACTTTTTAACTTAAAGAGTAAAAAAAAAAAATAAGAAAAACATGAATTTTTTTATTTATTTATTTTATTTATTTATTTTTTTTATTAAATCATAGCTGCATACATTAATATGATCATGGGGCAAAAAAAAAAAAAAATACAATACAAGCTGTCCAAAGATTACAGCTACTTGTAACTATTTATTCACATAAATAATGCCATAGCCCCCAATTTCTTGCTTTGGTATTCATTAAAATATCCTCATCATTCTCATATAACTGGCTTTATATGAAAATTCTACACATGTGAACTTATAAAATAAATCTATACTAAAAAACTGTTGCAAAAAAAAGAGAAAAACATGAATTATTATATTCACCTTTAGATTGATAAACTAGTATAAAAATATGTAATTTCTCAAATAAAATATTATTATTTGCACTGATCATTTATATATAATATACTGAGTATTATATGCTACATAGGAAAGCAATTTCACAGGCTTAGTTTGAAATACTGGTAAAAATCATAAAAGTATTAATAACAACATAGGTACAATGTATTAAGTTCTTGCTCTACCTCAAACACTGTACATTAAATGATTTATAATTTAGGCCTTAAAATAAACTTAATTTAATTATTTTTACAGATAAGGCATGTGAGCCATAGGATTAACTAATTTTCCTAATTTCACACTGCTTACTATTATACTAATTGTCAAGGATAGAATTCACAATCAGAAAATCAATGTCCAGGATAGGGAGCAAGACGGTGGCTGAGTAACAGCTTCCCTGCAAATGGGCACCGTGAATCTGGGAAGATAAGACTCCATACATCTCTGGCTGGTGGGATCTGCCTATAATCATTTCTCTGAAGATACAGGAAGTCAGCGAGAGACCTCTGGATCCCAAGAGGAGGACAAAAACAGTGGAAAACTGGCAAGTGGTTGCATGTGTTCAATTGGTCTAATCCCACCGACAGCTGTAAAACAACTGCAAACCGGAAAGGCCTTACCTGTGATCTGTTTTGGTGTTTTTGGACTTGGCATTCAGTTGAACTGCCTTGGGGAGAGCTTGAGCAGGAGTGCGGAGAACTTTGGTCATTGTCTAGGGCCCCAGACTGAGTTGGATGGAGCTAATAGTGTACAGCTGTGGGCTGCAGGGAGCCATTGTGAGAGAACTGCCCCAGAAAGCTCCGCCCTCAGGGTCATAGAGCAAGGATTGGACAGCTAGTAACCTAGTGACTGAACAGCCTAAAGACGGGGACTGAGCTGCCTCACAGCCTTAACCCTCAGGGGCAGAGTGAGACCAGTTTCGGCACACTGGGTAAGTGGATAGCCACTTCAGCAGTGATCCCAGCGACAAGCACTTTTCTGGGAAACCTTCTGCTTAGCCAAGTTTAGAAGTTTAAAGTGCCTTTTAAGCAGGCTGAAGAGAGATTTAGGGTCTCCACCCTGCGGGGTTTGAGAAATCAGTGAAGGCCACCAGTCATATCAGCATTGTGATTAACATCTCATACCCCAGAAGACCACCTGCTGCCTAGACAATATTCAACAAGATTTATATACGGCTTTGTTTTTGGTTGTTTGTTTTTTGTTTATTTTGTTGCTGTTGTTCTGTTTTTTAATTTCAACCTTTTCCATACAGTTTTTTTCTTTTCTTTTCTTTTTTTTTCTTTCTTTTCTTTCTCCATTTTTTTCTAGTTTAAATACAATTTCCCATTGATGCCTTTTTCAATAATTAGAAATTTATTTTTACTAGTGTTTCTATCACTATTATTTAGTTTTTCACCCAATTTTATCCCATAAAGTTTTCTGTTTGCTTGTTTTGGTTTGATTTATAGCATTTTTGTCTTTCTTCTCTACTTGGTGGAGATGGGGTACTGAGTCTGATCAAGTTATCAAAGAGCTGCTGACCTCAAGGGAACCACCCAACGGGCACACCCAGAGGTTGGGTTTTTTTCCAAGGTTGTGTCAAAGTACCTTACTGTACACTATATTGGTCTTTCTCCCTCTTTCTGTGCCTCTCTTATTTTTGTCAGTATTCCCTTTTACCCACCTCCTCTCCTTTCTCTGTTTTCTTTTCTTTCTTTCTTTCTCTTTCTTTTATCCCTTTTTGCTCTTCAAACTTCTCATCCTTCTGATCCTGTACCAAAAGGACTCATTGAAACCTTAGTCAGGCACAGGAACTTAAAGAGCAAGAGGAAGTGAAAGGAAAATTAGGGCAAGGAAACAGATAAAAGAAATTACTCATGAGGAACAATCAGCAGAAAACTCCTGGTAACATGAAGAACCAATCCAGAGCAACCCCTCCAAGGGACCATGAGGTAGCTAGTGCAGAGGATTCCACCTATAAAGAAATGTTAGGAATGACAGAAATGGAATTTAGAACACAATGAAAAAACTGAAGGAAATGATGGAAACAATGAAGGAAACTGAAAATAAAGTGGAAAATAACCAAAAGGAAATCCAAAAACAGAATTAAATAAGAGATGAATGGTATAAATAATATAGAAAGGATATAGTGGAGGTGAAGGAACTGAAGCAGTGGATTAGGGAACTGAAGGATGCAATTGCAAGTAAGAACAACAGGTTAGACCATGCAGAAGAAAGAATTTCAGAGGTAGAGGACAAAGTTCTTGAGATAACTCAGATAGTAAAAGAGAAAGAAAAGAAGAGAGAGAAAGCAGAACATTCACTGTCAGAATTATGGGACTTTATGAAGCATTCCAACATATGAGTTATAGGAATCCCAGAAGGGGAAGAAGAAAGCCCCAGAAGAATGGAAGCCATACTAGAGAATATTATAAATGAAAATTTCCCAAATATCATCAAAGATTCTAACACACTACTTTCAGAGGGATATCGGACCCCAGGTTGCCTCAACTCTAACCAAGCTTCTCCGAGACACATTGTGATGAACCTGTCCAAAGTCAAGACAAAAGAAAAGATTCTTCAAGCTGCCAGGAGTAAGTGCCAGTTGACCTACAGGGGAAAATCCATCAGAGTGACTGCAGATTTCTCTAATGAAACTTTCCAAGCAAGAAGACAATGGTCACCTAACTTTAATCTACTTAAACAGAACAATCTCCAGCCAAGAATTCTATACCCTGCTAAGCTAAGCTTTAAAATTAATGAAGAAATCTGATCATTCATGGATATACAAACATTGAGGAAATTCGCCACAACAAGACCAGCTCTACAGGAAATACTTCAACCTGTTCTACACAGCGACCATCACAATGGATCAGCAGCAAAGTAAGAACTCAGAAATTAAAGGACAGACCCTAACTTCCACACTGATGCAAAAGATAAAACTCTTACAAATGGACTCTTACAAATGGACTCTTACAAATAAGATGAATAGAATACTACCCCACTTATAAAGTATCTCAATAAATGTTAAGGGCTTGAATTCCCCACTGAAGAGACATAGATTGGCTGACTGGATTAAAAAACAAAAGCCATTCATTTGCTGTCTGCAAGAAATATACCTGGCTTCAAAAGACAAATTAAAACTCTGAGTCAAGGGATGGCACTTCTAGCTCCAAGGAGTAGGGTGCTGGCCCCATATGCTGGAGGTGGTGGGTTCAAGCCCAGCCCAAGCTAAAAACTGCAAAAAAAAAAAAAAAAAAAACA
>CAUYPK010079572.1:0-30003 GCA_963574355.1 Loris lydekkerianus | reverse complement strand
ACTCACCCCTACTATGAAACTAATTTAGGACCTTCACATGAAAGCTATTACCCAGTTACAATCTAAGAATAGGGGGAAAAGGGAAAGGGTGGGGAGGGAGGGGGGAGGTGGGTAGAGGGAAGGGGATGGATGGGATTACACCCGTGGTGCATCTTACAAGAGTATATGTAAAACTCAGCAAATGTGGAATGTAAATGTCTTAGCAAAATAACCGGGAAAATGCCAGGAAGGCTATGTTAACCAGTGTGATGAAAATGTGTCAAACAGTCTATGAACCAAGTGTATGGTGCCCCATGATCACATTAATGTACACAGCTATGATTTATAATAAAAAAAAGAAAGAAAGAAAATGGCTAGGCGGTGGCGAGAAAGTGACAGTGGGGAGAGCCCTGAATGGGCTGCGTGAGTAGGAAGCAGCAGGCTGCCTTAGAGGTGAGACACCCAAGTGACACCCAAAAGCAAGAATCAGTCCTGTTTCAGAAAAACAAAAACATGGTCCTCAGTAACTGGACGTTCACTCAAACTAGGCTCAACCCTGGGAAAAAGGGAGACCACAAATTGACAATAGCTTTCAGCCATCCAAGCAGAATGAGAAATAGAGATTAAATCACTATAGAAATTCCATTTCTTGCAAAGTATTATATTTGTATGTACCAAAGCTAAGTGTACGTAGTTATGATACCAGTAAACATTTTGATTCGACTTGCCATTTAAATGTTTTGAAAATGTTATTCCACCAGTGGAATGGAGAAAGCAATTTTATATTTACGTTGTGAAAGTAAAACATCTTTAAGTTATAATCATTGTGGACTGTTTGATTATTTTAGGGGTTGGCAAACATTTTTCTATAAAGGGTCAAATAGTAAGAGTGTTAGGCTTTGCAGAGCTACACAAGGAGTTGGTCGCATTTTTCCCCTAATAACCTTAAAAAATTATTTTTTAAAAATTAGCTGAATTGTTCTGCTGGCTATACAACACCAATCCCTGAATTATTCCATGAATCACATTGTTTAAGTAGTTTGATGAAACTAAGAAAAAATGGCTAAAATAAATACAAGATTAGGAGGGGGGCTGTTAATGAAAAAGAAGCTTTCTTGAATGCTAAGCATATTGTTTCATAGTTTTTTAAAGACTAACCATTTATTCTGAATTTAAAGGTTCTATGAACTTGTAAAAGAATTCAAACAATTCAGCAGCTGTGACTGACCAAGCAAGTCTGAACAGGATTTAGTGATCTCCAAATTCATTTGACCAGGGATCCATTTGTCCCACCTTGTCTCATGTGGAGCCTGACTGGAGAAGTGATGGACGAGATACTCTATCCCTAAGTCGCCTTCCACCTCTAATTCATGTTTGTGTCCTATTTCTTTGGTTTGATTGAGTTTTTTTGTTGTTGTTTTGTTTTCTGTTAAGGAGAATTATAAGCAAGACCCCAGGTTTCCAATGGTGAGCACTAGTAATTTTTCTTTTCTTTACCAGTTTCCTCACCTATAAAACTGGGATAATAAAAGCAGCCCCTTCGTGGAATTAGGGGGAGTAAATTAGTATAAAAGTGCTCAGTAGAGTACCTGTTAGGTGGCAAAGTCTAAATATTTATTAGCTATGATTGTTGGCATTTCTAAGATAACTTTATTTCATAATGATCTTTAATCATCAGGGTTCCAAACACTTTATATTTTTAAAAAACCCTTATCCCTTAACCTCTAGTGGAAGTGCCTAATGAGTCAAAAGCAAGCATTTACTTGTATTACTTGAGAGCTGAGCATATAAGGAACCCTGGAGAGGAAGTATTTTTGAGATTATAAAAAGCCACTTTTTGTAATGTAAATCATCACTATTAACATCTTCATTCTTGTTGTTGTTTAGAGATTTTATTTCCTTCAAACAATATTTCAATACTCCAAATAATGAAATGCAAGAATAACGCCCCAGTTCTTTGGAGCACAGCAGCAGAGCCCTGAATTATGCAGCTCAGGCCGTAGGCTCCTTCCACCTGCACACTGCTTCCTGGCCGGTCAACGTGAACAGACTACAGGACAGTCTGTGCTTCTCAGGTGTAGTTTTCTTGTTTAATACACAGAGTGAAGTGTTTCTCTTCAATTCCTCATGGGAACACTGTGAATTCAAAAATTGACATTTGTAAGACTTTTTGTAGGAATGAAGGAAGCTGTACACATACCATCATTGCAGGGTACAACAACAAAGGAAAAACATTTGATGCCACCCCAGAGGTCAGGACTTGCAGGTTAGTACACAAAGCTGCTTTTTCCTCTTTCACCTCCAGTAAGCCCGCTGCCATCAACCGTGCTGTAAAGTAGGAAGACAAGACATATCTGCATCAAGATCTAAGCTGGGGCTTGGTGCCTGTAGCTCAGCAGCTAGGGCACTGGGGAGCTGGTGGGTTCAAACCGGGCCTGGGCCTGCCAAACAATGATAATTGCAACCAAAAAATAGCTGGGTGTTGTGGCAGGTGCCTATAGTCCCAGCTACTTGGGAGGCTGAGGCAAGAGATTCGCTTAAGCCCAAGAGTTTGAGGTTGCTGTGAGCTATGACACCATGGCACTCTGCCCAGGGTGACACAGTAAGACTCACTCTGTCTCAAAAGAAAGAAAAAAATCTAAACCAGGTTGCTTAGTGAATGCGTGATTTTAGCCCAGTTATTTTACTTCTATTACTATAAGCCTGTTCTTCATCTATAAAACAGACTTGCATTATTTATCCAGTTGAGGATTTACAGTGCCCAGCACGTAGTAAGTACACAGCCAATATCACCAAGAACCATGCTTCAAACACAGCCTTAGGAAAACACAAGGTTTTAAATGTAAAATGAATTTGAATGCTTTTCAGTAGGGAATATATACTCCAGTTCACCACACACCCCCTGCCCAGTAGCATCACACATTTGTAAATACACGGTCCAAGAAGGCTTTTTGAGTTTAGCGGTGGGCCCTACGTTCTGTCCCTAGAAATCTAATGGAGAAGCTTCCAAGGGAGCAGTTAAACCAAAAACACACTCTTGAGCTCTCATAATACAATCCAAAACCACATACAAACTACAAATTTTCCTCCATTTATTTAACACTGTACATCCTGTGTGTGTTGACTGAACAGGAGAGCTACAAAGGCGTATAGCGTGTAGCCCCTGCCCAGACAGGACCTTTCCATTCAATGATATTCTTCTCTGAAACTTGGAATTAAAATTACTTAGTGTAAACCTCACAGAACAGAATAGAAGGGTGATTATGGGCAGTCAAGGGATGGAGGAAATAGGCAGATGGTAAAGGAGTACAGACTTGCTTAGAAGATGAATGAGTTCTCAAGACCTACTGACAAGAAAAGCTAATCATAATATATTGTATACTTGAAATTTGCTGAGAGAACCGGTTGTACAAGGCCAGATAATTAAGTTCACAAACTCATCCTACAAAAAGTGCTGCCTGCCTCATTCTGGACTATCACTGTGGGCGCCTTAAAGAACTCCCCTGGGAAGCTGTGCACCAACACCTGCGCCTACTCCACCCTTCCAAGCACTTTGTCTAGGATGAGTTCACAAACTTAATTGTCCTACCTCATGTGACAACTCTGATGGCCATTCCAAAAAAGGTTACAACATTGCTTTGAAGGGTGAGCTAGGCCCTGGAGTTGGTGCCTAGCTTCCCCAGGGGAGTACTTTGAGAGTAACCATAGTGATATTCAGCGATGAGGTAGGCAGCACTTGTGGTAGCAATGAGATCACAAACTTAATTGTCAGGCCCTCATAGGCCAATCCCTTATCCAATCTTCAATTAGCAGATATTGTAGAGATCATCTAGAAGTCGCTATATGAACTTTTCAGGACAAATCTTAGTTTATGTTTATTTACAGCAGCATTCCTGTGATATAGTTGCCTGGGAGCAGAAATTATTATAAGGAGTTTGCAAAAACTTACCAAATAGAAAGTTCTCTTCTGCTCAGAAACATGTGGTGAACTTTCACTGTGTGCCAGATTCTGGGCGATGCTGAGATGACTAAGACAAATAAGAACTGCAAAACAGAATCCTGTTACACCTTCGAGGAAGTCACATTTCATAAGTGGGCTCACTTATGAGTCTAGGAACAGCACCAATTTGATGACTTTGAATGACAGAGCGTACAGCCAGTAAAATCAACAGCCTTCATTGCTGAGCCCGTCTACCTTTCCTTGGTTGTGATAGACATCACCACTGCAAATAATTTATGACCTGTGTTCCAAAGAAGTTCTTTATCCGATTGTAAGCCAATTGGCCTGTGACGGTGTCTCCCAGAGACCTGCAGGTCTGGAACCCGAAGTGTGAGGTAAATATGTCGCCTTTTATGCAAACTCAGACCGTACCCAACACACTAGTGAGCCGTCCTGATTTTTCCTGACCAGCATGCCAACTGAGGCTGTTTATTATCTCATTGGTAATCAAGCATGAAAGAAGTCAGGATTTTTACAAATAAAAGCAAGAATCCTTTTAAGTACAAAAAAGTTCAGGGAAACACTGTCAAACATAAAAGGATTAGAACATATTAACACCAGGCTTTGAGTTAGGATTTTAAAATAAATATTTATGGACAATAAATAGATTTTTTCCTACCAGAGAGAAGCACACTGCTGCCCTCACTTACCTGCAGAAATTATAACATAGTGCTCTAAAGTAGTATTTTTCAATCTTTTTTATCTCATGGCACACGTGAACCTATATTTAAACTTCCACAACACATTTAAATTATGTTTAGCAAAAAAAAAAAAAAAAAAAGAATGTACTTATCGTGCTTTGAACTTCTTTCTAAAATAATTTAATTAATGATCTTCAAAAATTTTCATGACACACCTAACGTCCTCTGACAGCACACCACTCCTTTACAAATGTTCAATCTTTTATTTATCTAAATGTGTCATCTTATACTTCCATTTTTATTAAGACTTAGAATCAACAATTCTAACAGGAAAGCATCTCCAGTTCACAGTTAAAAAGGTCAGTGGAGAAAATATGCCTTAATTTGCAAAAATTAACTGTGGAAGCAACTTTTTGGAAGTTTATTTTAAGCTGTTCAGGGAGACACATCTAGGTATACATTAGCATCAAGCTTATGCTTTTGACTAACTTAAAAAAAACAAAACAAAACAAAACAAAACAAAAAGAAACAGGGGCAGCACCTGTGGCTCAAAGGAGTAGGGTGCTGATCCCATATGCCGGAGGTGGCAGGTTCAAACCCTTGGCCAAAACTGCAAAAAAAAAAAACAGGATCTTGCCAACTTGGATAATACTTTCATGTCAAACTGCTCATACTGTGTCCTCACTTTTGGAAAAGAGGTAAAGGTTGGTTGGTGTGGTGAGTTTGATGTTTCTATGATCTTTATCACTTTAAATTTTTCCAAATTTTTACATTTCATAGATTTTTTTTTTTTAAGTTGCTATTATTAAAAATCAAGTTACATTTACGAGGCAAGAAGGCAGCCTTTGTTGTAACTGTTTTGGCCTCATACTTCGTAGCCTTATGTTTCTCCGAATCTGGGCTCTTGGTCTGTAGCATTAGGACAGTGAGAACTGGAGTAAACTAGCAGAGAGGATTTATCTGGATGGCCTCCTCGAAAAGGCCATGCGTTTCCTGGCTTTTCAGAGCAGCCCTTTGTTCTTTCATCCTCTGCAGCTCTTTTTAGTTTTGCTATTTTGGGCACTTTATTTTGCCATGTTTGATGCACTCCTGTATATAATGAACACCCACATTTTTAGCCCAAACTTCCAGTAAAATGACCCTTAAGAAAGTAGCCAGCTCTCAGCCAGAATAAATGAATTCGGGGGGATAAAGCTCTCCCTGGTAAAGGTGCAATATTGCACCACCCTCCAGCAGCCGCCTGCGCTGTGGAGGCTGCCCCTTCTCTCCCAGGATCTCTCCCTCCCAGCCACGTCTAGGGCATGGCTGAGATGGCCAAGCACGTGATTGGCAGAGTGGACACTTCTGAGGCCACTCAGACTCTGGGCAGCCAGGCAGGTCTCTGGGGATTCTGGTCCCCTTCATGTGGCCAGGCCAGACTTGTCTCACCCCACATGGCCACAGCCCATTTCACCAGCCCTGCCAGCACCCCTTCCCCGATTGTGGTACTTGGCAGAGGCAACCTGTGCATCTGTTGGGCTCAGGCAAGAGGGCCCGGTGGCTCTGGGCTCCCCTGTTCCTGAGCTGTGTAGCCTGTATAATGCACATCCTTATTTTTTCCTCAAAAATTTGGGCAAGAAAGTGCACATTATATATAGCAAAATATGGTAATTTATTTTCCAAACTGGAAAACTGTTCTGTGCTATGACCATCTTCTCTTTGAGGTTGAAAATTATTATTTTCATTTTGAAATTATGGATTATTTGATTTTACACATGTATGTTGAATATTTTGATTTTGAAATGATTATTTCATTTTACACATGAATGTTGAAATTTTAATTAAATGCTTTATGGAAGAGTTTTAGATAGTTATATGGTAAACATATCAAAATCACTTGAACTATTTATACTGTTTTTTCAGAAACTCTGTTTTATGCTCTAATTTCATCTAAGCTTTGCCTTTGATTTCTTTGTGTCTTTACTTCTTCCTCAAGGGGAGGTTCTTATTCTGTATAGTCAATATGCCTTGCTTTTTTGGAACATGTACTCCAAGCGTACTCTATTTTGGGCGCTCAAAGTTATGTTCCTTCAACATTTAGATTGTATTGACCCTCCACACAGACACGGTTCTTATGGGTCAGGAGTGAACGAACTGGCCAATCATCGCACCTCTGCTGAAATTCCAACGGGGAGCTTTTCTGATAACTACAGAGGGTGAGCAGCTTCCACATTTATTTGCCATTCAAGAATCCTTTATAAATTCTGGATACAGAGTCTTCCTGTGATTGGCAAATATCTTCCCCTATTTGTGTCTTGACTTTTATTTCCTTATTTGTGTCTTTTAAACAGCAATACCTCCTAATTTTTACGGAATCTTGTTTATAAATCTGTTCTTTTACACTTTGTCAGATCGAAGAAATATTTGCCTAAATATTTTTTACAAAGATTTCTTCTACATTTTATTCTAAAAGTTTTGTAAGTTTAGATTTAAAATTCAAGTGTATAATCCATTTCCACATAATTTTTAATGCATGGTACAGGCATGGATTGAGGTCCATTATTTTGCCTATGATGCTCAATTTTCCAGCAATATTTGTTGAGAAGACTGTCCTAGAGCCACTGACTTGCCTTTGTACCTTTGCAGATAATCAGTTATGCATCCGTGCTCGGATATTTTTCTGTGCTCCCTACATGTATTCTCTCCTACTGAATTATGTTTCCGTTTACGGCAGTGCTGCGCTGTTTTGATTACATTATATTCCAGTAAATTTTATGCATCTTTGTCACACTGTCCCAGCATTTTTTGATGATACTGTAAATGGTAATCTTTGTTTAATTTAAACTTACGGTAGTCTGTTGGTGGTATATGACATCTGACAATTAAGTTTGAGAACTCGTTATAGAAAAAGTGCTACATACCCCGTTGTTGAATATCACTGCAGTCACTGGATGGCTGAGGGGAGACTTTTAAGGCACCTGTGGCAATATTCAGCAATAAGGTATATAGCACTTCTTCTAGGATGAATTCACAAACTTAATAGTCAGACCTCATTCTGTGACAGCTCTCATGGATGGACACTCTGGAAAAACAGCTCCAAAATTGCTTTGAAGGGTGGACTGGGTACTGGCATCAGTGCATAGCTTTCCAAGAGGAGTACCTGGAAAGTGATCCTAGTGATACTCAGTGATGAAGTATGTAGCCCTTTTTCTAAGACAAGTTAGTGAACTTCATTGTCTGACAACTGATACTTTATGCTGACTTTGAATTGTTAGACCTTATTTAACCCACTTAATTGTTATGAAAACTTTTTTGTAGATTCTAGCTGGAAAGTAAGTTTTATTTTTTTCTCTTCCAATCTGTATGCCTTAATTTCTTTTTGAAGTGCAATTTAGAAGTGCAATTTTTTTCTTTCTTTCTTTTTTTTTTTTTTTTTTTTGAGACAGACTCTCTCTCTGCTGGTTGAGGCTAGAGTGCTGGAGTGTCATAGCTCACAGCAATCTCAAACTCCTGGGCTCAAGTGATCCTCTTGCCTCAGCCTCCCTAGTAGCTGTGATTACTTGGCATGGGCAAGCATGCCCACCTAAATTTTCTATTTTTAGTAGAGATGGGGTCTCAATCTTACTCAGGCTGGTCTTGAACTCTTGAATTTAAGCAATCCACCTGCTTTGCCCTCCCAGAGTGCTAGGATTACAGGCATGAGCCACCACACCCGGCCTCAGCTTATTATTTGAAAGAACTTTTTTCACTAATTTGATGGTTTCTTCCAAGGAACAACTCTCTTATTTCAGAATTTTCCCTCCCAAGTTTTAGCCATTCCAGTAGCTCCAAATTCTGTCCTTTGACACCTCAAGGCAAGATGTTTTCTGCTTGAGTTCTAGTGGTTCTGCTTCTTGTGGGTTGAAGATAACAGCAGGAGAAATCTAACAGTGGGTCTTAGTCTATGTCCCTTCTTCCACAGCTTGAATTCCTTCAGTTTTTGCCTGCTTTTGATCTATCTGTAGTGTTCTAAAATATTTTGTTTAATTTTTACATGTTGCTTAGAATTTATAATTTTTATATATACGAGGGTATTGGAGAACCATTTTCCATGATTTCCTACCCATAGTATGACTGCTTTGTTCTAGAAAATCTTTGCCAAGGATGTATGAGTAGCAAACAGTTTTGGATGATAAAGATAATGACGCTGTACTGTGCATTTTACCGCAGAGCCTTATTTATTCTGCTAGCAGCTATGATACTGTGGCAGGCTAACTTGTTACCTTACAAGCAGAGGGAAACTTAGACCCTCCTCAGCCCTTGATAGGGCTGGTCCAAAATCTGTTCCTTCACTCTTACCAGACCCTAAACCAGTTTAATTTTTTTTTTTTATTATTATAGATAAAAATATGCACCATAGATGTGGCCCGACCCATTACCCTCCCTTCACCCAAACCTCCCCCCTCCCTTCCCCTTCTTTGGTCCTTTCCCCATAGTCTTGTGGTATAGTTTCATTTTTATGCAGTGCACCTGATAGTCCATGATGTGAGAATGTGTAAATATATTTTATTAACTTATTCCCATCATGATGGGCAATCTATTTGTTTTTCTTTTTTCTCCCTCTGTGACAACAAATATGTAGCAATAAATACCCTTGCTAAAACAAACAAAAAATTCCATTCTGGTATGGATGTTTATCTGTGTTTTTTTTCACTTGTATAGATTTCCAGGAATATAATGATTTTGTCCTTATTCCAATCCTGTTGTTTGTCTGTTGACTGTGTTATGGTCTCTTTTGTCATACAAAGCATTTTAATGAATGTTTATGCGGTCAATTAAATCTGTCTGTGCTGGGTGTTACATGATTGTTTTTCAGCTCCAAATTCACTCTAAATGCTAGAGAGACTCTATAAGTGATTTTTTCCTGAGCTCCTGACTTCCTGCTGGATGTGAGGCCCAGGCTTGCGGGATCCCTGAGCTCCCGACTTCCTGCTGGATGTGAGGCCCAGGCTTGCGGGATCCCTGAGCTCCGAGTTTTTGATGACCCAGACTCTTCTCTCTTTTCTTTTAGCCCTGGTGATGGGGGAGAACAACTGCTTTCTAGGTTGCCTCTTTCCTCCTCCCTTTCCTCTTCCTTTTTCCTTTTTTTGAATTAATCAGGTTATCTTTTGCACTGGGATATCTATTCCTATTATTTTACTTCATACTCTGGGAATTTAAATTCCAAAGGTAGCCAATATATTTATGCTTAAACCAGGGATTAGTAATGTTGTTCTCTAATGACCCAGCTAGTAAATATTTTAGGCTTTTTGGGCCATAGGGTCTTTGTGCAACTATAGTACATGGACAAATAGATGTGGCAGTGTTCCAATAAAATTTTATTTACACATATAAAAATACTGTATATACTCGAGTATAAGCCAAAAAAACTCGGCTTATACTCGAGTATATATGGTAGGTAAGTTGCCACTGAAGGCCGCAAGGGTGAGTCCTCCACCACTGCTGAGCATGGACTTCTGTGAGTAGACCTAGATGCCAAAAAAAAATAGATTAAGGGCAGTGCCTGTGGCTCAGTGGGTAGGGCACCACCCCATATACTGAGAGTGGCAGGTTCAAACCCAGTCCCAGCCGGCTAAAACAGCAGTGGCAACTGCAACAAAAATAACCAGGCATTGTGGCAGGTGCCTGTAGTTCCAGCTGCTCAGGAGGCTGAGGCAGGAGAATTGCTTAAGCCCCAGGTTGCTGTGAGCTGTGATATCACATCACTCTACCAAGGCCAACAGAGTAAGACTCTGTCTCAAAAAAAAAAAAAAAGATATGTTAAAATGCTGAGTTTTATTGTCTGTGAACATAGTCTTATGTGGAAATAAGGTCTTTACATAATCGACTTTAGATAAAGTTCTAGATTTAGACCCTAAATTTACAGTGGGCCCAAATCTTAGTGACAGGCATATTTATAAGGCTATGTAGAAAGTGGACGTAGAAATTGGAATGATGACGCTACAAGCCAAGTAATACCAAGAACTGTTGGTAACCTCTAGAACAGTGGTTCTCAACTTTCTTAATGCCGTGAGCCTTTAATACAGTTCCTGGGGGTCACAACCCACAGGTGGAGAACCTCTGCGCTAGAAGATAAGAGTCAGGAGAGGTTCCTCCCTAGATCTTTCAGTTGGAGAAGTGCAGAGATGGACGGTATGGCCATTATGAGGATTCCATACTCATATGGAACAAAGGAAAGGTTTTGATCTGAGTAATCAGTCAGAAGCCTGGAGTCGCATCAGTCTCCCTTGGATTTCACTGGACTCCTTCAAGCTGATTAATATTATAAAATAATTCTGGAAGATCGTTGACTGTTATCTTTTTATTTCCTCTTTCTGGTTCCTCAATAAAAGGTATTTTACAACTTTATAATGTTTTTCATGTTTCAAAACCTCATTCATATTTTTCAACTCTTTGCTTTTTCTGAGCTTCATTCTGGATAGTTTTTTCAGATTCGTTATTTACTTTATTAATCTTTTTTCTTCGCCCAGGTCTAATTTGTTGTTTAACCTGTACATTGAGTTTTAATTTTATTTAAAAAATTGTGTTGTGCTGCCCAGGAACTCTCCCCAGAAAGTGAGACGGGGCAATGTCAGAGTTACCCCCATTGGTTTTCTGGTTCTCAGGGATCGTTGTTTTTCATTGCCTGATGTTCAGTATCTTAAAAATTAATGCTAATATTTTGTCTGTTTTTCAGTTGTCTCAGTAGGAGAGTAAATCTGGTCTCTGTTACTATAATTTAGAGAGAAGCAGAAGTGACCACAAAGATGGTATTTAACCTTCCCTTAACAGCAAGTGAAAGTGCTTTACAGACAGAGGGTATGACAAATGAAAAAGTTTGGGTTGGAAAAGGGCTTGATGTGCTCTAATAACTAAGTGAACAGGGACTAACTGGAGAAATGCCCTCTGATCAGCGTATAAAGTACCTTGAGTATGTAAGGACTTTCTTCTGCTTGCATTTTGAATATAGTTTTATTAATTGGCATGTGTAGATTTGTGACCATTGTATCATCTTTATAAATTGTGCCTTTTACATTTATATGGTGTCCTTTAATTCTGTTTCAACTTTCAACTTTAGTTCCACTTAGTCTGAAGTTGATATTGTTGTTTTTTTTTGTTGTTGCTTTTGATTGGAATCTGTTACTTCTTTCTGGGTAATACACTGCATAATGACATTTCACTCACCAAGGGACCACATATACAACAGTGGTTCCATAAGATTACAGTACCATACTTTCTCTGTGTTTTTCTATGTTTAGATATGTTTAGATACACAAATACTTACCATTGTGCTACAGTTGCCCACAGTATTCGGTACAGTAACATGCTGTACAGGCATGTAGCCTCCTGGCAATAGGCTGTGTCTAGGCGTGTGGCAGGCTGTACCACCCTGGGTGTATGTGGGGACACTCGGCCATGTTCACACAGTCACTGCAGTATGCATTTCTTAGCATGTATCCCTGTTGTTAACCCACACATGACAGTAGAATGTTATCATTTCATTTTTGCTGTGCTTTTATAAGCAGCACTTTACCTGTTAAAATTATTAATTACTCTGTGTTTTTATAGGCTATGTTTATATAAATCCCTTTTTCTCTAAAAATTGATGTATTTTATTTGGCGATGTGTTTTATATCCTTTTTCCCTCATTTTTTTCTTAGTTTTGCAGTTTGGATCATTTGCTGTTCATTTTATTGTTTTTTCCTTTTTAACTTGGAAGAACAACTACCCTTCCATTCCATTAATTATTACCCTAATTTTACTCATAATCGTCTTCTATTATTTAAGAGTACATTGCCAATTATTTTGTCAATTAAGATGTTCTATTTTTCTCCAAGTTGTTACATTTTCCCATGTTCAAAATCTTACAAGATCTTTAAACTACCTTAATTTCTTAAATTAAGCAATTTAATTTCTTTCTTTTTTATTCTCACTCCCAACTACAAGAGGCAGTTGGAAAATTTTTTTCTTTCCTCTGTATCAATTCTCAGATGTTCCTAAATTAATTTAGTATTTTTAATTGTACGCCGTTGGATTTTTCATTAAAATTCTCAGAAACTACTCGGTGTGGGGTGCTAGTTTTACATTTAAATAACATTAGCATTAATAAGAATGTCACTGTTTAATATAATATATACAATACATAACATTACATGTATTCAAACAACACTTTTTCAGAAAGTCTAAGTGAAATTCATTCAGAACTACCTACCTTCATTGCTCCTATCCTCATTGACCCCCACCCTGGGGTCTCTGTTTTGCATTATTTTTTTTAGTTAAGAAAAGTCCTTTCTAGAGTAATGTTTTCAGTTAGTGTGTGTGATCTGCTCTCCCAATTTTTCCATGTCTCTAAATATTTTTTCAGGCTTTCTGATGAATACGTTTTTGGCTGGATATAGTATTTGGGGTTTCAAATTCTCCCATCAGTCTTCCATAGTCTATTTATTCTTTTTATAAATACATCCAAATTAATTTATTTTTGGTGATAGTTTTGTTTCTCAGATACAATAAAAAATATATATAGACATACTCTTATTTGACAATGTGAATGTTACTTTCTTTGCATTATTATTATTATTGCTAATTATTTTAATGCAGCAATTCTCTGATTTCTTTTCTGAATGTATTTATGTTTTCTCATTCTTTACAAGGTTTTCGTTTCTAGTCCTTATCTTAAACATTGTTATTGTTATTAAATTTTAAGCCTCTTTAATTTTGTGAAGGCAAAAAATGGAAACCTAATAAATACATGTATATGTAAAAATAAATATATATATATAAAGGATAACATAGGCAAACAAGGAACTAAAAGGAAAGAAATGCTATTCATGCATTTTGACCAAGTAAAGGAAACCATTATATTCAAGAGTACGTGTTGAATGGATATTTAGATTTATATGCCCAGTTTACATAGACATTTCCGAGTACATGTTGAACTCTGAAATGTCTATGTAAACTGGGCATATAAATCCCATAGTCTATTTAGAACTCGGCAGTGACAGGAAAGATATGGACTATCTGAGTCAAGATTCACTTTACTGCCTTCTGCCACCACCAATATTGTTTATGAGAAGTTTGATGCTGA
This sequence comes from Loris lydekkerianus, assembly GCA_963574355.1. Lineage (NCBI taxonomy): Eukaryota > Metazoa > Chordata > Mammalia > Primates > Lorisidae > Loris > Loris lydekkerianus. The sequence goes on along the minus strand of CAUYPK010079572.1, from coordinate 16,301 downwards.
CTCTTTTTTTCTTCTAAGGTATTTTCTATTTTGTTTTAAAGGTATAATTTTTTTCCCCTTGGTCCTAATAGCTTTACAATTATACCAAAATGTGCCTTGGTGCGTCTCTTCTCCCATCAGCCTGCCTGACTGAACTCACCAAGTCCTTTTAATCTGCAGGTTCACAATATCTTCATTTTAGATAATTATTTTCCTATTACATGTTAAACTATTTCTCAATCTCCATGTGTTCTTTTTTTCTCTTACTGGAAACTCTTATAATGTTGTGACCCCTCCTGATTCTACGACCCCATTATCTTTATCTGTTCCATCATTCTGTCTGCAGCAGGCTGAGTGATGCCTCCCTGTGAACACGGTTCCTTACAGATGTAATTAAATTAAGGATCTTGAGATGGGGAATATAAGCCTGTATTATCTACATGGCCAAAGGTAGTCACCTCAGGCTTTCCTTTTGTAAGAGAAGTGGGTGTGAGGAGAGAAGATGCTAGGCTGCTGGCTTTGAGGATGGAGGAAGGAGCTCTGAGCCGAGGAAAGCAGGAAGCTTCTAGAAGCTGGGGGAAGGGGACACATCCTCTTGGAGAGTCCCCAGGAGGAGCACAGCCCACCAGACTAATTTTAGACCTCTGACCTCCAAAAATAAACTTGTGTGGTCTTAAGCCACTGCAGTTCCAATAATTTGTGACAGCAGTAATAGAAAAGTGATACACCATCTTTTTATATTTTTAAACTGTGCTTTGATACATGTTTGGTACTGGTCACTCATATCTCTAATTCAAGTATCAAAAATGTTAGTCCATTCTTCACATTTAATAAAATATTTTTCTAACTTCAGAAACATTTTCCTGTGTATTGAGTGTCCTTTAATATACTAATGATTATTTTATCCATGTTGCCATATGCCTTCTTGATTGTTGAGTATTTTGTCCTGCCTGTGGTCATCTTTCTGGTTGCTGGGCCCTATGTGACTTTTTCCTTGCCAGCGCCCTGAGAAGTTTGCAGGCTGTTGGAAGTACTGCTGTCTCTTCTCTTGGTCCAACTGTGCAAAAGCAGGAGCTTGTTAGTCTGCTAGCCCAGACAACTAGGAGGGAGCCTTCTGGTCCCTCAGTCCTCTCCCGGGAGGACCTCGTCTACCATTCCAACTCCTCCTTGAGTTTCAGGGCCAGAGAAATTCTCTGCACGATCACATTGGGTTGCTATCAATCTTTCCACCTGGAATTCATATCAACTCTGATTATAATTCCTTTAGGGCTCTCTTAACGCTGCTTTCAGATGCTAACGCAGCCTCCAGGAATTAGCCACTTATCATTTCTTTCACCCAAGATGTCTGGGGTTTGGTTGCTTGTTGGTACCAGCAGTCATTTGACTCAGGGGGGCAGAATGACTGGAATTAGAGCTGGAGAAGAAGGGTCTTCCTAGAATCCCAGGCTCTACTATTATCTTTTATTACTTTGAATAATTATTTTCATACGTATGACTTTTTTTCCATGAAAATTTATATCAGCACTAATTATAAGTGTTCCAGTGGTGTCATCTTCCTTCAAAAATTAATCTTCCCATCTAATATTCTGAGACACCACTTGGCTCCTCGGAGAAGGTTAATACGTTTTCTGACATTTTGGAAATCTGAGAATTTCATTTTGGTGACTTTCCACAGAAGCAATTCCTTGAAGCATTCTTTCTGGTTGTTTGGAAGTGAGATTACTTCAGATATAGCTCCTTTGTTCTGGCTTTGATCAGTCCAGAAGAGAAAAAAAATGTCTCTGATTATTCATTTTCTACATCTTTAAATAAATCTGTACTGTTCTTTTCAGACTGTAAGTTTGCATCATCCTGTTTACTTGTAGCCAATTATGTTTTAGAACCTGAAACATGATGATGTCTATTCCTAATCTTAGTCTCTGTTTCACTTATGTTTGGAACTTTTTCTGATTTACATTTTTATTAGTGATGCAAACATCCCTTTGTTCTGTGTTCTTTGGAAAATGACCTCATTTGTAGGCTAGTTTTTTGTGTATCAGTCTCCCTGATTGCCAACCTTTTGTAAACTTTTAATATTTATTTATTCCTTCAGAGGCTCGGATATGGTTGTCATGCTCACCTCGTTTTGCTGATTCAGCATGTTGTTAGAAGGCCTGCATTTTTATGATTTCAAATGAAAATAACATGTCTAAAGTGCCTACTATGTGTTAGAAGTAAGTGAATAACAGTTTTGTTTCACAGTAGGATTTTAACCTATTGTATTTCTCAATTTCAGGAGATCATCCACTTTATAGTCCCCCAGGTGGTGCAGTGGGTTATTTCTGACTAGCCTAGAACACGCCATTCACCTTGTTATACATGTGAAAAATTTATAGAGGTTGAGAAGTTTTCTCATGATCATATGGTGAATATATCATCAAACCACTTTTAATCCACGTATCTCAGACTCCCAACTTTTGCGTTCTCTCCACTCTTTCATACGATGGCTTCTCATAACAACCAACTCTTGGCTGCTTCCGATAGCAGTTTTATTGGGTCTATTGTGGATTTCATTTTGTTTTTATGTTCTCCTGAACTGATCTTGTTTAATACATACCCTGTCCCTTTTTCTCTCTTTGAGAATAGATTTTATCCCTTTTCTAAAATCTTCTTGTAGCAAATCTATTTCAGGTTTATGTTTATCTCTGAGCTCCCATGCTTTTGCTTTTGTACAGACAGAACACAATAATAGGGAAAAAAGAATGGTTTTCAATGATCCAGATAACTTTTTCTGTTTCCTGACACTACCTTGAATTTAAATGATAGAGCTTTACTTCTGCTGAAAATGGTCTCTGGGTCAGCTATTGCATACAATTTCTTTAAAGATAAAAACCAAGATGTAGCTATCTATAATTTTTGCTTGTTTATTTACTTTTGAGAAATTCACATCTGCATAGCATGACAGTTCTCCAAGGGTATATTCACATTTCAATGTTTCTGAAAAGAATGATTGCTTCTTAAAGAAATGACATTTCTTTTTGTTGCCTGTCTTTCAAATTTTTCAACTCTACATTAGGCAGGGCTAGTTTTCTACATGACAGTTACCACCCTGAGATATCTAACAAGTTCTTCCTTTTATAATAATAATAATTATTATTATTATTTGAATTCTACAGTCTAAAAAATACTCTTCAAATAATGGGGATTGACATATTTTGGAAACTAGATTATTCTCAGTAGATGTTCTAAAGTTACAGTATAGAAAAAACTGCTCAGAACCTGCAAAATATCCACTAACCTGACATCTCTTCAAAATGGATATGAGTTTATTAAATTTCTTGCTTGTCTGATAATAACAGAGGAATATTTCATTTATTCATTTAAATCACTTTATTTTGAAGTGTTTCGCTTGGAGCAAAGAAGAAACTCAATTAATCAGGTTGCACGTTCCTGTCCAGTGACTTCTAGAAGTGGGAGTGATGGCCTCATTTTGTGTGTTACACAGGAGGTTTTTGCTATGGAAATAAACTCCATATATAAAAATTCACTTTAGGTGGTGCCTGTGGCTCAACGGCCCCATATGCCGGAGATGGCGGGTTCAAACCCAGCCCCAGCCAAAAAGTGAAAAAAAAAAAAAATTCACTTTAACCAAATTGATAAGGAAAGGAAAGATGTGTCCGTTGTTTCAAAACCAGATTTTTTTGTGTGTGGTGTCTTTAGTTCAACCTTACTTCTGTTGTTAAACTGTTTCAACTAAAAATAGTTCAGAATAGTTTAAAGTGACAGCTTTACTATTCCCATTTATAATTTGTTAGATTCACTTCATTGATGAATAAAGGGATTAAATCTTAAAGGTGAATAATTTCAACAAAGTAAATTCAAAGCTTAGTAACCTCTTATTATTTGTGTGCCTTCAAACAACAAATGAATTAAATAATTCATTTAAATAAGTTTTAACCAAGGTAAAAATTTTTGTGTTTAAATTTCTCCCTTCTTCTTTCCAGAGACATGTATAAGGAGTCAAATACAGGCTCACTAAGTCTACCAAGTTCAATTACTTGCTAACTAACAACATGGAGGAGATGACCTAAAAATGTTGACGAGTTGGGCAGGCATAACAGGGATCCTGGGCAGAGACATACATTAATATTAAAAGGTGGGATGAGAAATAAAGGCAAAATAGCAAAAGTACAAAGAGCAGAGGGTCAGAGAGTGACAAACCTCAGCATTGAAGTGAAGGGATTAATAATGTGCTCACTAATCACTCTGTCTATAAGAGACTGCTTCTATCTCAACTTCAGCTGAGCTTGCCTTGGGAATCCCTGCTGCAGGCCCAAGTGAGTGGGTCTTATAGAAATTGATGTGCATAACATCAAAGGCATCAAGTATCAAAGAGTTGTTAGGAAACCTCTGGTACTTACATGTATTGGTGAGGGCAAAGCAAGCACTCCAGGTGCACACTATTAAATTGCAACTAACCCATCAGCGCTCATGTGCACTCAACAGAAGTCAAGTAGGTGGGAGGAGCAGGAGGCGAGGGGTGAGATCATCCCTAATGGGTACGAGGAACACTATCTGTGTGACAGACACCCTTATATCTGTGACTTAAGCATCATAAAATTGATTCACGTAACCAAAAAAAATTTTACCCTATAATACTTTGAAATATAGACATAAAAGTGATGTGTACAAGGAAAAAAATCCCCAAATATCTACAATGTTACCCTAATCATCTCACTATTTCATTCCTCAGTGGTACCTACGTTTGGCCATGGGAGCAAGGCCTCTCCATCCCTAACGATGTCATTAAATGAATAAAATTAGTGCATGTAGCTGAATTCCCACGGGTCCTGTCAGCCCATGACCACTTTCATTTTTATTTTTAAATTCCTCTTCCTAGTTCATGACTTCATGAAGTCCTGAGATCAGCTGTTTTCAGTTTTAGCAACAATCTTATTTCTTTGTACGGGGGCTTCAGCCAGAAATTCTTCCTCTTTCATTTCTCCAGTCCGTGAGTTTGGGCTCCTGGTTTAGGGCACCCTCTTTCTTATTAATGCCCCTGGCTTTTACTGTACAACCTCATGTTAGCTCAAAAGGGTGACAGACTCTTGGAATGCTTTTTACAAACCTTCTATGAAACAGTGGACCCAGGACTACCTTCAATTATCTATAATTACTGGATTAGGCTCCATCTTTTCTGAATTGAAGGTTGTTTCTTCTTATAACTTCCTAATGACCTGTAGATTTTGCTTCAGCTCAACGGAACAGACATTTGTCAAATGTCAGGGAGCCCCTTGCCTTGAGAAGATCCTTCCAAAGTGCTACTGAGAACAATGATGTCATCTAAATTAATCAGTAGTCCCATAAAATTCATGACCAAGAACTCCTTTTCCATCAACAACCAGACAGTGGTAGGGCCCAAGATCCTTTGGCGCATTCTCTCACATTCCCCACAGGGAGACGAAAGCTGTCTTTGCCTCTTCTGGCATTTGTTAATGCCTCCTCATCCAGTTGAGCCCTAAATTCACAAACTCTCTAGCAGTCCAGAGGGCACTGAAGAGTGTCATTTCAGAGATCAGTGAAGCACACCTACCTGAAATTTATCCATTTTTTCTCAATTATAAAATAATAACCCCTCTGGATATAAATTTAAAAAACAATAGATCCTGAGACATGGGGTTGTCTGTATCCACTGCATCAGCCAAAAATAGATGCTTTTACTTAATATCATCAAAAGATTAAAATCCAATAATAGATAGTAAACTGGATATTAATTGCACAAAACTCTTATTCATCTGTGTAAAGGGTCTTGCCTTCTTTTAGTTAATATAAATATTTATAGTGCTTTTAATACTCACTTCTAGGTCTCCTGAAATTTAAGACCTTAAAGTTCTCCATCTTCTAATTTAGGGTCTTTCAGGAATCGATTAGGACTAGTATGACTGTACTTTCACTGAATAAACGCAAGAAGCCACCCCAGAACCAATGGCAGTGTAGGTAAAAGGCTCATTGAGGGCTCTAACCACGGAAGATGAGACTCATGAGTTCATCAGGATGTGGGAACACAGTGAGGAGGAGTGGGGGGAGGAAGGAGGAAAGAAAATTAAACAAGCCTTGAAGGGGTAGAGTGAGAAGAAAAACCAAACTAATGACCTGCAAATAGAATGACAAATATTTGAAATCCTTTGAGTTCCAAAAATAGAACCAAATGTTGATTTAGCCAAGGTAATAAAAGAATTTAAAATGAATAGAATGGGAAATCTTAGGGAGCCAAAATTGTCAACTAAAAATGAAACTTTTGTATAAAGGTGCTCAGTATTTATTATATCTTTACAACTGACGATGTGTATGGTATTTTTAATGACACATGAATGCATTTCCTGTCCCAAATACAAAAGATCATAGCTCAGTAAATAACAAAAGTACATGATACTTTACTTGCAACTTGCATATAACACGTTTTAAAATGTCAGCTTACAATTTGACTAAATTTTCTTTCTAAAATTCACAGCTATGAAAACAGTAAGTACTTTAATTCTATATCATTATAATGCAAAAATACTTTTAAAAATATAAAATTCGGGTGGTGCCTGTGGCTCAAAGGAGTAGGGCACCAGCCCCATATACCAGAGGTGGCAGGTTCGAATCCAGCCCCTGTCAAAAAAACTGCAAAAAAAAAGAAAAGGTTTAAAAAATATATAAAATTAATTTCTTATTATATAGGATACATTCATTACTTTGGATTTAAAACATAAGACCTACAGTTCCTTAATAAAACTATCAGTTTCCAATTTTAATAATTATTCTGTTTTCTAAAAGTAAGAAAATCTGCAATTCCTCTACTAGGTATATATCCAAAAGACCAAAAATCACTTTATAACAAGGATTTTTGCACCAGATTATTCATTGCAGCTCAATTCATAATAGCCAAGTCATGGAAGAAGCCCAAGTGCCCATCGACCCATGAATGGAATAATAAATTGTGGTATATGTATACCATGGAATATTATGCGGCCTTAAAAAAGATGGAGACTTTACCTCTTTTAGGTTTACATGGATGGAGCTGGAACGTATCCTACTTAGTAAAGAGTCTCAAGAATGAAAGAAAAAATATCCAATGTATTCAGTACTATTATGAAACCAATTTATAATCAGTCACACTTTCATGTGAAGAATAGATCACAACTATGGCCCAGGATGAAGGAGAGAGGAGGGGTGAGGGGAGGGGGAGGTCAGATTGAGGGAGGGTGAATGGTTGGATAACACCTATGGTGCATAATGCAAGGGTACCTGTCAGATCTATTAGTATAGAGTATAAATGTCTTAACTCAATAATTAAGTAAACGAGATGAGGTATATATTAACCAGTGTGAGGTAAGTGTTCCTAATTCTATATGAAATCAGCACTGTACCCTATACGTGCATTAATGTATACATGATCTATGTGTTTATGATTTAATAAAAAAAATTTTCAGTGTTAAAAAAAAGAAAATGTTCCCCCATTTAATGAGATGTTCAATACCCAAGTTTTAATATTCTTATTAAAGCCTCAAGAAGTTACTCTTCTATAATACAAAACAAAATATTATTTTGATATAATTCTGAGCAAATAAGAAGATAAGAAGGTAGAAATTAAGTGCTGAATAGTTTCTATTTCCAGAATTTTCTATTTGCTAAGCAGCTGCTCTCTGATGTTAACAACAATTTTGAGAAAACGCATTTTCCTTTGCATCTCTTTTCATGTGGGATCCTATATACTTTTCTGAGTTGTTAGAAATTCTCTTTTAATCACAGCCTTATTTTCTATTGTGCTCTCAGCACTCACACGGACATCCACTCTCTTCTCTGGAATAATCACAGAGTCATTTGCTAACTGGGAGTCTCAGCTGGGCTTTGCAGTAATGACTTAGGACACATTTCATTGTTAGCTAATTACTCAGATGCAAATTAAAGTGTGGATTTGGTAGTCCTGCTTGGAGTTCCTATGCTTTGCCTTTAAAGTGAGAATTCATTAATTTTCCTCTTCCAACATAGGGTCTAATAGTTTCTGGCATTGGCAATTATTTTTATACATTCAGTTTGCTAGAAAAATGCAAGTGTGGGCCCATTCAGTATATCTTATTATTCTAATTGGTGAACTGGGGTGCCTCTCAAGTGGAGAGCCTCTGTAAAATCCATCAAAAACCATGTATACCTAGAGTGTGTTACTAGAGAAGGTGAAATTCAAGTTGACATGTTTGTCACCTTTTGAGGATTTAGGAGCTTAAAGATTTGAGGAAGCAGTGTCTACTTTGTATTATGACCTTCCTGATGCCTACCACCAAAAAGGGGGGAAAGAAGAAAAAATAGGAAAAAGAAAAAATAACTGCCTCCTATTTGGGATGAGGAGCCAGCACAGATAAATCAGAATGAATGCCTTTGGGGTAAGAAAATCCGGGGCAGCGCCTGTGACTTAAAGGAGTAGGGCTTCAGCCCCATATGCTTGAGGTGACGGGTTCAAACCCAGCTCCAGCCAAAAACTGCAAAAAAAAAAAAAGAAAGAAAGAAAAGAAAATCCACCTGCTCTGAGCAACGTTTCCCAAGGTGTATATGCGTCTTGAGTTAATTGATGTTCAGAGGAAAAAAAAAAAAAAGATTTCACATTAATTTGTTGATCTTGGAACTGGAAAATGTGCTTGACTTCTCCAAGCCTCCAGTATTGTGATCTGGAAAATGGAGACAATCCTATCTGCGTGGCCTTGGGTTCAGGTGAGATAATTTAAGGGACTTAGCATGGGCCTTACACACACAGGATAAACTTGAAAAATGGTAGTGTTTTCAGGATTCTTTGTATTCCAAAGGGCACTATGAACTTTCAGTAGGCCGATGTGTAATTTGTAGTATTTCTCTACTACATTTGACAACAGCATTTCTTACTTGGCATTATGTATCCGTGAGACTATCATTTTGTGAAGAAAATCTTGCGAAGATACTTCTTAAGAAAGAGCATTCTATATACAATAAAAATATGTATAATGACAAACGGTAATTTTCAGGTAAAAAAATACAAAATACATTTTAAAACAAACAATGAATCATTTGACAATCATGTCAACTTCTTTTAAACCTATTCCTAGTTGTTTTAAATTAACATACAACCACCTAAATGTCATACTAATATTTCTTTGCCAAATCATCAGACATTCCTTCTTCCTTTGATTCCTTCTTGCTTCCCACAGCCCTAACATCTAGCACACACTGGCTTTCATTTTTGGCCACTTCCAGAATTGGCTAAGTCTGCAAATTTAGACATTTTTGACATTATCTCCAAGGTCCTGCAGATAGTCATTGTAATTTTGTGTATGTGTTATTAAAGGAATTAATTTTTCATATATTACACTTTTAAATATATTGTTGATATTTTCCATTTTGTGACATCCTAGAAGATGGGGAAGGAGAATGGGAACGTTTCATCAAATAGTGGTCCTTTGCCTCCACACTGCTTATTCACTTGTCCTCCTAGGATTAAACCAGTAGCCAAGTGCCTTAGAGTCAGTCTGTCCTTGTCTGCCTTCCCATTTGCACAGCTACAGTCACTGGGCTAATTTAAGATCTCTCCTGATAACTTCCTACCTGCTTTCCTTGTCTCTAATTTCATCCTATTTTTGCCTTCTTTGGTGCTGCCAGATTAAGATCTGAAAATATGACCCTGATCTTGTTACTTGCCCTGTTTAAGAACCACCTGTGGCTCCCTACTCACTCCAAAATAGGACCCTTATTAAGTCAAGATAAGTTCCCATTACTCCATCATAAATATTGTTTCACCCGTGTCATTATAGATGGAGAAAAAAATCATCCTCCAATATCGTACTATAAGCCATCTTCTCCACAAAAAACTACTTTGACTCTCTTTTCTTCTGTCACAAGCACTTTCTCTCTACCTGGACACACACATATATAATAGATATAATATGTTATATATATACGTATATATATATGTATATATATGTATGTGTTATATATGTATATCTATATAATATATATGTATATATGTATATATAATATACATACATATATACATATATATATATATATATATATAGAGAGAGAGAGAGAGAGAGAGACTGAACACATGCTGGGTAAATATGAACACACACAAAAACCAGGTAAAAAAAATACACATACATATATAAATTTGTTATATATATGTATATATATTCACACACAATAAATGTATTTATTAAACTTCCCAACTATAACAATATAAGCATAATATAATATAATATAATATAATATAATATAATATATGATGTAAGCATGTTAAGGGTGAGCCTGTGTCCTAATTATCTGTGGTCCTTCACAGTGCATAATGTAGAATCTAGTCCTATGTAGTTCTATCAGGGAGGAAGAGAAGACGGACAGGCAAAGGAGAAAGCAAACTTGAGCGTATATAATCTGATTAATGAAACTAACATAAAAACATTTAACAAGACTTTTCCAATCTGTCAGTTTAGAGAGTCAAATGCAGCAAAAATGTACATTCTTGCCTCTTCTGTTATGTATTTTTTCATGAATCTGTTGTGAATGACCTTTCCTACTCTGGAACCCCAAGTATGGTTGTAGGTATCTGCAGCAAGCAAATTAGATGCTTCATATGTTGATGCTTGGACAAATATTTCTATTTTCGGAAAAGATTCTGAAACTCCAAATGGAGAGGGGTCAGTTTTCTTCATTGGAGGTGCCTTGAAACCTGGAAACTTATTTACTTATTTCACTAAAGAGGAACTGAGACTCAGAGCCCTAATTAGCCCGCAGCCACACAGCTATTTGCGTATGATTAACTTCAGCACTAGTATCGGGGTTAATGATTCTTATTTCATTGTTCTTTCTCCATAGGTGAGCAGGGCAGGAGCTGTCTGCTTTGCATTTTTCTAGGCTTGTCTTTGTCAATGGCGCAACTGCTATGATATAATATTGAACATGGACTGGAGCACTGTGCCATTCCCTTAAAAGTTAAGTCTCTTATCCTTCGATGAGGCAAAGCTATATCCTTTTTATTTTCTTTCAGATTGAAATTGGTGTATGTATATGCCAAGGGGTCAAAGTCAGTTAAGAAACTATAGCAAGACAAGAACAGAAGAAATGATATTGTAGGTTCCAGTGTTACTGAAAGCTCAGCACTTGCCTTCGAGGCTGATAAGAAAAACAGGAAAAAGTGGTTTGAGAAGAAGGAAATAGAAGTTTATTACTTTACCAGCAAAGGAGGAAAATGGCAGACTATCATCTGAAAATCCAAATTCCAGTTCATAAGCAGAAGTATAGAGCTTTTAAAGGGAGGGCACTCAGTTCTAGGCTGTTGTTCAATTACAGCTCATGATTTTAATCATCCCATCTCTGCCAAAGACAAAGCTGTGACCTCTGCCCACCTGGGAGGTCCATCAGGACCTTTTCAACCCGGCTCTGAGCCTCCTGGTCCATCTCCGGTGGTACAAAGAACCAAAGATATTTCCTGCTCTTTCTCATTACTGACCTGAGGCAGGGATACAGGTCTCAGTTCCCAAATTAAGTGGGGGAAATAAAAAAAAACAAAACATTTTTGCTGTTTCTTTCAGTACATTTTCTCTATTACACCAGTTGTCATCTGAGAGACCCAAACGGATGCCCCTTTATCAAGTAAGATGAAAACTAAGGTTAAGGAAATGTAGGGAACAAGCACTTTTGGCCCCATAAGCGTTTGCTGAAAAAATCGCTGACCTGAGACAGATTGATTAAAAGAAGCAAAAGACATAGAAATTTATTTTAACGTGTATACATAGGAGATTTCTGAATGAAGACCCAAAGATACAGGGAAATTGTCCATTTTTATGCTTAGGTCTAACAAAATATGGGCAGCCATGTAGAAACTTGATTGGGACAGAAAAACATATGATCTAATACTGGGGTCCTCAAACTCCACATGAGGCGGTGTGATTGTATTTGTTCCCGTTTTGTTTTTTTTTTTCTTCAAAATAAGATATGTGCAGTGTGCATAGGAATTTGTTCATAGTTTTGTTTTGTTTTTTAAACTGAAGTCCGGCCCTCCAATGGTCTGAGGGACAGTGAACTGGCCCCCCCTGTTTAAAAAGTTTGAGGATCTCTGCTCTAAAGCGAAGAGACTGGCTGCAGGAACCCAGTGAGGACTGTCCGTCCAGATTCTTCTGGGCCTCTGTAAAGACGTATTACTTTCTTCTGGGTGTGGGGCAACTTCCTCATTGGAATGGGGTTCTCATAACCTACAGCAAACAAGGTAGGCCAGATAATTTCTTTTTTTTGTTTGTTTGTTTGGGTTGTTTTGCAGTTTTTGGCCGGGGCCCTACTTCTTTGAGCCACAGGCGCCACCCAGATAACTTCTTCATGGCCAATTCCTTTACAGAATTATTGTAGATTTTATGGCTAGCTTTCTGGAAGAGATTCTGGCTTTTATGACCTATCTTTGGGAGGAAGGATTCTCATGTCTCTGGCCAGCCTCAGGGAAGGATGGGGCTGACGGGCAGGAGGACAGGAAGAGGTCAGAGAAAAGCTTTTGCTTCTGAGGCCTTCATGCTGGGGTGCTGTTTTCTGAGCCTCATGAAATATAAAATTACCTGTGGGTCAAGGGTTGAGGGCCTGAGAGGCAAGGCAAATTTCTAAATTCCTATAGCTAAAAGAAAAACCACACACTCTCACTAAACTCCCCAACAATGGGGACATCAGGCAAATTATCAGCCCCTCGTAACTCTGATTCACATTGGAGACCACATACATAAGCACCTGCCAACCTTAAGCCAGTTTCAGCCAGTTTATAGAAATTGCACCGTCTTCGTGTCTTAGAGTTCACATTTGGATGTAAAGAGCCAAATTCCAGGTATTTTAATGCAGAACCTCACCCCAAAGTGAACACGGGTATATGTTGCATATATGTATGACCATTGCACATGCACTTGGCTCCCCTCATAAATATGTATGATCTCCCCCAAACCTGCTGAATATGTATGACTGTGCTGTGTAGTACAAACTCTCTGGGGCCTAAAACCCAGCCTGCTCTTTCCCCTCTTCCCAGAAAGAACACCTTCCACCTGCACTAGAGATAATCTCTTCCCATTTTGCCAACTGATATCACTTGATAAAACTTTCCTTTCTATTATTTAGCCATTCTGGTAGTCTTTTGGAAGACAAAATGAAAGCATCAAAGAGAAATTAGAGAAACTAGACCAAAAGGGTTTTATTTTAGCTATATAAGGATGAGAAGATTATTCTGTCTACATGGTAACTGGCCAGATCTGTTTAATTATGAATTTTGAATCACCTTCTATGCCAGTCCAACTTCTGATTTATGAACTAAATGGTACAAAAATAAATTTTTCTATATTAAACATGGCTTAATGAGATTTCTTTATATAAAAAGATATTAGTGGCTCTTCTCTTTCAAGAGATAAAAGAATATTTGGAGATCATAAGATCAGTCGCCCTCTCCCATTTTTTGTTTATGAAAAAATTGGCCTGGTTTCTTTTTTAATTCCTTCATTTATAATCTATAGAGCACCTACTATGTGTCAGCTACTCTTTAAAGGAGCACATGTCATCCTTTTCCTCAAAACTGTTGCTGAAAACCACATTCAAGCTGGCGTCTGTTATTTGCTGACAAACAAAAACAGTCATGTCTCTTCACAGCGGGTTTCTCTTCCTTGGTCTCCACAGGTGACACTAGTTAGCCTGCATCTTCTTTTTTCATCCCAACTTCTTTTCACGGTCTACTGTTTCCTCCCTATCCCTTGCTGCTTTTTGTTCCAGACCCTTCTTTCTTAAGATAAAGTTTCTGAATCACTCCTATCAGTGGGAAGGCAGGCAGCATGCAGAACCGTCAGAGGCAGAATGTCGGGAACTCAGGGCTTTTTAATTTAAAGGTTGACTGGGTTACCCTGTAGCAAAGAGGTGTGTTTGTTTGTTTTGTGTTTTTCTTTTCATACATTCACACACAAAAAAGGTGGTGGGCAAGGTAGTTCCTCTAAAGAAAGGAAGAAGGAAACTGCAGCCATCATAAAGCCCTGGGCATTGATAATAACAAAATCTCACCTTAAGAAGCAGACTGGACCTGAGCTACAGGAGTCAGGTCTGGGTTTTCCTGGCTGATCTGGCAAGCCTTCCCACAGCGCTTTACTGCAGCCACAGATGTCTGCAGATCAGCCTCTAGCCCTGGGTGAGCAAATGAGAACCTGGGGTACCACCTTGCCATTCCTGCCCTACTTTCTGCTTCCCAGGAGCTCAGGTTGGCCTTGTATTCTCCCTCAGCAAGGACTCAATCAGTTCCCTTCCCTCTAAATGGTGCTTGTGTGCAAAGTTGAAAAAGGAGAGTTCTCAGTAGGGACTGGAGGGGCATTGCCCTCAAGCTTGCCTTGGTCCTCAGAGCTGGAGACGACGTGGTGAGATGTGAGTGGGAGCACAGGGAAGCAGGGAGGCGCTGCAGAGAGAATACATCACAGGGGTGGTGGGTGGGGAGTGGGTTGGACGCCAGAGCATACGCATGCCTAGTTTAGCATCCTGCAGTGACATATACACCACGAATCTGAGGTGCTCAAGCCTAAGAAAATTTATCTTACTCACACGAAGTCCAAAACACGTGTTTCTGGTTGGTAAGAAGCTGTTTTCCCAAGGTATGATTCAGGGACTCACATTTCTCCCACCGTGTGATTGCACCATCTTTAATAAGTGGCTTCTAAGCTTCTCTACAGGAAGCCAGAGGGGGAGAGGAGGGAAGTGTGAGGGGCTTTCATGGTCCAGGCCTTAAAGTGCCACGTGTCACTTTTTTCCCATTCCAGTGGGTAGAACTCAGTCCCATGACCCTGAGTTTAATTTAATTATTTGATTTGCGCAAGTGAAACTTTGACTATAGCCACAATGTATGAATCTTTAGGTTAGAGTTGTTATATTCCTGGAATTCTCAAAAAAAATGAATAAGATCTGGAGAACCCTTGAATCGTACGTGTTGACAACTCTGTCTTTTGATCATTCTCGTGGTGTATGCCGAGATATTTTGGCTTCAACTCCAGGTCATCAAGATGTTGCAGAATTAAGGATTGAAACTATTATATTGAAACTGGTCTGTGTTCTTTGCTAAGAGGGCTACTCTTTTTCACTATGAGCAACATGGCTTTTTAAATATTTCCCCTTCACAATGAACTACCACCGTATCTCCACAAGATTTTGACCTATACCATGTCACCCTGCCTCCACCAAACAATGCTCATGTTACCAGTTATTAATGAATGTACACATCTTCTTAACGTTGTTTTAAACTTAAAATGGTACAAAGTTATGATTCTCTAGAAAGATTAAATCATCCTAAGATTTAAAGATGTGTTCCACTATGTGCCAGGAACCATGTTAGTAGAAATATGTTTATCTGCCCTGTCACGCACCTCTTCCCCCGCCTTCTTTCCCCGCCCCTTCTCCACAATAAAAAAATAAATTAATTAATTTAAAAAAAAAAAAAGAAAGAAATATGTTTATCTGTCATTCAGTAAGTTTGCTTGGTCTAGGGCAGAGCTCAGAAGTCTATTTTTAATTAGATATTTTCACTGGGTACAAAATTCTGGGTTGGAATGTCTTTTTTTTCAGCACTTGAAAAATATTGTATCACTTCCCAGCAGTCTTCAGGGTTCCGGTGAGAATTATGTTGTTCATTCACAATTCTTTTTTTCTCATGTATGTATGGTGTCATTTTTCTCTGGCTGATTTCAAGATTGTTTTTCATTATCTTTAGTTATCAGAAGTTTAAACTTGATGTGTCTGGGTGTGGATTTCTTTGGTCTTATTCTGTTTATGGTTTTAAGGTTTGTGCATCTGTAGGTTAACATCCGTCGTCAACTTTAAGAATGTTCGGGCCACTATTTCCTTGATTAGTTTTCTTCTTTTGTGTTTTTTTAAATTAAATCATAGCTGTGTACATTGATGCGATCATGGGGCACCATACACTGGTTTTATAGAGCATTTGACACATTTTCATCACCCTGGTTAACATAGCCTTCCTGGCATTTTCTTAGTTATTGTGTTAAGATAATTATATTCTACATTTACTAAGTTTCACATGTACCCTTGTAAGATGCACCGCAGGTGTAATCCCACCAATCACCCTCCCTCTCCCCATCCTCTCCCCTCCCCACCCACCCCCTACCCCATCCCCCAAATGTGAGGTTATAACAGGGGTATATCGTTCCAAATCAAACCCCCAGACACACCCTACCTGGGGGGGTGGGGTGGACGGGTGGGGGGGGGGGGGGGGTGGGGGGCAATGGGAGGGGGATTGGTGGGATTACACCTGCGGTGCATCTTACAAGGGTATATGTGAA
>CAUYPK010079570.1:0-20539 GCA_963574355.1 Loris lydekkerianus | reverse complement strand
GAACTATTTAACCCACAATATTTAATGGCACATTTAATTAAGTGAAAACCCCATTTAAGGCAGTAAAGTCTTGTAATTGATTCCTCAATTATTGTAATTGTTTTGGGTATATATTTTTATTTTTGAAATTTACCAGTGGCTTTTTTGCATTTTCCACCTCGGCTTATACTCGAGTCACTAAGCTTTCCCAGTTTTTAGGGTAAAATTAAGGGGGTCGGCTTATACTCGAGTATATGCGGTAATTATAATGTTAAATCGGAGAACTTGTCTCTGTACTTCTTAGTCTCAGCTGAATCTGTGATTCTATCTTAAATGACCAAAAAATGGTCTTGAGATAAGTTAATTTCAGGATTATTCATGGGTAAAACAACTTATTTATGTCCATGTGAATAGTTTAGTGTTTTGTTCTGATTGTTTTTTATGCTTTGTTGAAATGACACTCCAACTGCATTTTTTAACAGGTAGTTTCTTTTGATACAGAAAACTCATTTACTCTAAAGTACAAAATACTTTAAATCTCTTTTAAAAATAAAATATTCACATTTAGCTTTGTTTCTTTTTATAATAAATAGCATGTAAACATTCATATCTAATAACTGTAGCTAGAGCTAATATAGCAGCAATTTAATTTTCTGACAAAGACCACAATTTGCACCTTCTTTTGTTTCACTTACCTCTTCTAAGATATTTTATATCTTGTGTGAGTTAACTATAACTAATTGCTTCAATAGTATTTAGTTGGTATTCTTATCTGTCTTAGCCATTTCAGGCTACCATAAAAAATTACCAGGCCAGGTGCAGTGGCTCATGCCTGTAATCCTAGTATTTTGGGAGGCTGGTGTGGGTGGATTGCTTGAGCTCAGGAGTTGGAGACCAGCCTGAGCAAGAGCAAGACTCCATCTCTAAAAATAGCTAGGGGTGTGGCAGGCACCTGTAGTCCCAGCTACTTGGGAGGCTGAGATAAGAGGATCACTTAAGCCCAAAAGTTCAAGGGTGCTGTGAGATACGCAAGGGTGACAAAGTGAGACTCTGTTAAGAAAAAAAAAAATCATACACTGGAGGCTTAAACAACAGAGACTTATTTCTCACAGTTCTAGAGGCTGGGAAGTCTAAGATCCAGTGTCCTGGTTTGAAGATGGTCATCTTCTTGCTGTGCCCTCACATGATAGAGAACACAGAGAGGAAGCAAGCTTTCTTGAATCTCTTTTTTGAGGGGCACTAGTCTCGTCATAAGGACCCCATCCTCATGACCTAATTACCTCCTAAAGGCCCTATCTCCAAATTCCATCCCACTGGGAGTTAGGATTTCAACGTATAGATTTTGGTGGGACACAAACATGTGGTCCATAACACCATCATGTGTGCAAAAGTATTGTAAGGCCAAATCTGATGTCTTTCATCAATATTTATATCTTTTGGCAGATCCAGCCATAAAATATTATGTATAATCTTCGAATTTTTCCAAAGACTGTCATCGCTATCAGCATATTTTCAGTCATGTCTCCTAATGCCAAATACAAACAATGAATCATATGTGGCTTTGTTTTAATTTATATACATCTTTCTTTCCAACCATGTTAGTGCCGCTTTCATTTCACTGATGATTAAAAAAAATCATTAAAATAAAACAAAAATTATTTTAATTTTTTTAAGATTTAAATAAATTGTATTACTATTATATAAAGATAAAACTATTTTTAATTCTACCACTTAATATCAATTTAGTTGCCCACAGAAATATGATAGATGCTAAGATGTCTGGATTCCTGGTGGGACCTGTGTATTCATTCCTGCAGCTGCTGGAGTGTTTACTTCTGATGGCTCACAAGTGAGTTCCTCTCCAGGGATTGTCCTGGTCGCGGATGGGAGCTGCCTAACTGTAAATTATGCCTTTTCCCTGGCAACAGCCTTTGACCAGTGTCTGGTCAATTTGGAGGCAACCCCAATGGCACCATTCTGAAGGGCCATTCATACCTGCTCCATAGCCTCCTGTAGACAGTGGCTTCTGTTTTAGCTGCAAATGTGTCATGGTGCAATTTCTCCCTCTACTCACTTCTGTTTCACTCCCTCACTGCCCCACAGAGGGTTTTTTGTTTTTTTCTGTAAAAACTTTAATAAATTTCAGAGCCTCAGAGTCTGTTTCCAGGGAATCTAACCAGCAGTAGTAAAGAATCAGCATCAATTTTCACATATGTTGTGTCTATGCTTACATGTATATAAATTTTGGAGTCATTTAAATTATGTGATATTGCAAAATATTATGTGGAACTGTTACAAATACTCTGCTAATTTGTGAACACCTCAAATTGGAACCCAAAGAGAAGCCAGAAAAAGAATGTTTAGCAGTAGTGGGAGATACTTATACAAGAAGCTATTGCATTCATGCTATTTGAGAGGAAGTACCGTATATACTCGAGTATAAGCCGAGTTTTTTCGGCACAAAATTTGCCGAAAAATCCAAACTCGGCACAAATTTTGTGCCGAAAAAACTCGGCTTATACTCGAGTATATATGGTATTTAAAATTTAAAGTCTAATTTTAATTAGTTTTCCTTTTCTCCTCCTGGAAAGTTTCAGCCACTCAATCCTCCCCAAACATGGAAGCAGTAACTGTGTCTGAAATTGATAAAGGTAAAATTTATGACCGTGGCATTTGGAGGCAGTTATTCATTATTTTGAGGTCATAGGACAAGAGACGTGAAATTACACTTCCAGGAACCTTGTCAGCAGGATCCTAAGGAAAGAAGCCTTTTCTTGCAGGAAGTATTTACAGTGTGAAGAAAACACAGGACCCTGGAGAATGCCAAGCTAAGGAAAGGACTGTGGGAGGTAAACCCAAGGAGGCATAGAAGGAGCTGTTGGATAGGAGGGGAGCTGAACTGTTACATCAAACCATATGCAACTGCTGATAGTTGGCCTTTTAAAAAAATTAATAGATTTTACTTTATTTTATTTTTTTAAACTTTATTCAAATTAATATGAGGGTTCAATATTTAGGCTACATTGTTCTCACTTTGAGGGCAAAGTTCAATTTGTAGAAGAGCCCTTCACCCAGGGAGCATGTTATACTCTCCCACAATGGGCACATTAGGTAAGATCCTACCTCATGCCCTCCCTCCTTCTGCCATACGTCCTCCTCCCTTTCCCCTCCCACTTCCTTCTACCCGTGAGCTGGACTATCATAGTGCTTTGTTGTGCTTAGGAACATGTAATTGTTTATATATTGATTTCATATTACTATGGAGTACATTGGATATTCATCTTTCCCTTCTTGCAATACTTTACTAAGAAGAATATATTTCAACTCCATCCAGGTAAACGTAAAAGATGTAAAGTCTCCATCATTTTTAATGGCTGCATAATATTTCATGATATACATATGCCACAGTTTGTTGATCCATTCATGGGTTGATGGGCACTGAGGTTGCTTCCATGATTTGGCAATTATGAATTGAGCCGCAATTAGATTTAATTTTAGAGCAGTTTTAGGTTCACTGTAAAATTAAGCAGAACATATAAGTTCCCAAATATTCCCTTCATCTCCAACAGCTTCCCCCACTATCAACACCCCACATCAGAATGGCATTCACCTTTGTTATAATCGGTGAACCACCACTGCATCATTATCAACCAAAGCTCATACCTCACATTGAGGTCATCTTAAGTGTGGTAGATTTCATGGGTTTTGACAAATGTATAATGACATGTATCCATCATTATATTATGAAAGTATCTTACAGAAAAGTTTCACTGCCCTAAAAATTCCCTGTGCTCTTGTTCACCCCTCCCTTTCCCCCAAATCTTGGCTATTAACCATTTAAAAAAAATTTCTTGATTTTCTTTTTTTATGTATGTATGTTTTCAATATATACCATTTACGATTTTACAAAATCTGTGACCTTCTAAAATTCAAGGTAAAGGAGGAAAAGGATCGCATCTACTTGAAAGGGGAAAAAAATTCTAAGTCTGAAGATACAGTTTACAGTGTCCGTTAGGTAAGCAGATGAGGAATGAGAGCAGGTCTTTGGATTTTGGAACTAAAGGCCTTGGCATGATTAGTTGCAGTGGGATTTGGGGGCTGGAAGTGAGATCTTAGGTCATTTGTGTTCAGACAGTAAAGAGTAAGTGGCCAAGAGAGTAGAACTTGCAGCAAGAAGTTTCCTTGTGAAAAACTTCCTGGTATCTGAGTTCCCTGTATTGGTCTGGGAACTTCTGGAGGCTATCTCCAAAGTCCAGCAGATTACATAGTAACTGGCATGTGGTTGGCTCTCAAATGTTTATTGATTGGAGAGTAAGAGAAAAAAGATAAGGTAAAGGAGTTTATTTGTTGTAGTTAGAAGGCAAAGATTTAACCTGTTTATGTGTTTAGGGAAGAGTGAAATGAAACTTGAAAAAATAATAGAACATAATGGATCATGAAAGATCCTTGAGGAATGAGGTGGGTGATGGTGTTGGGGAAGGTGGGTGAGTGGGGTTGGGTGGAGCAGCAAATCTCATCCTGAAGATTCCTGGTCTTGTACACACACACACACACACACTCTCACACACACATACAGCATACTGAGCACCCATTCTTTTCTGAGCTTGGGAGAAGATTATTTTGACCAGCTACTCCTGACCTGTTAGCTGCAGTGTACATTGGATAGAAAGGAATTGACTATGGGGGATTAGTTTCCTGCCAAGAAAGATCTTCTAGTCCTCACTTGATGCAAAATGTACAAAGGTGCAAAAACAAATCATCAGAGCTTGTGCTATATTCCTTTTATATGTGGGAAGAAGTGTCGACTCTTCCCTATATGTCTCCCTGCTCAAAAGAGGGATCAATGGTTCCGTAGGGGTTGTGGTCTACACCTAAAAGTAGAGTCCTGCTCCCCTTCCATCATCTATTAATCTGTAACAGACAATTCTGAGCTTAATGGCATATAGCAACAACAACATAGTTTTATTATGATCTCTTACAGTTTAAGTTTGACAAGGCTCAGCATGGTGATCGTAACACAGGGTCTCTGGAGCCATCTTGAAAACTTCTGGCACTGAATTCAGCATTCCAAACTGAATGTTGGGATATCAGTGGAGGCTATCAGCTGGAAGTTGGTGGCCTGAACAGAACCTTTCCAAACAATCTGGGCTTCCTAATTGTATGGCAGCTGGGGTACCAAGGGCAAGAGTCTCTTAATGAAGCAAGGCAGAAAATGGTTGCTTTGGAAATTAGAAGTGAGTCCCAAAGACCAGCCTATATTCAAAGGGAGGACAATTAGACTCTACCTCAAGATAGGTAAAGCTACATCCCAAATCAACAACAATGCAATAAAACAAAGCACGGCTCAGTGGAAAAGGTATAGGACTGAGAGTCAGGAGACTTTACTTGGGAGATAATGTGCTTTGTAAGACAACTTTAGTGCTTTCTACATCCTTACAAGCCTGGAGTGTGGCTGTCAAAAGACAACATGGAGAGTGCTTGCTGTGTCTCCCTTCATTTGCATTCAGCATCTCTGTGGCCTGTATTACCTCTGGGTTCCTTTAAATGCCTTGCACATATGTATAGCTTTTATGTATTGGCATTTAAGGAGCTAAAATTTGTTAATATAATTAGTAATAATATCATGGCCAACACTTAGAGAATGCTTGTGTATGAAGCACTATGGCATGTATGTTATACATGTAGATTTACTCAATCCTCACAACTCTTCTGAATTTATCTTTCACATTTTCTAGGCAAGAAAACTGAAATTCAGACTTAGAGAATTTAAGTGACTCTTTTGAATGTGGACCAAAGTTCAAACCCAGGGAATTAATTTTCTGATCCTCCTTGTATGTGTGAGATATAATTTTTTAAAATATGGAGTCTTGCCCTGTCACCTATGCTGGAGTGTAGTGGCACAGTCATAGCTCACTGTATCCTTGAACTCTTGGGCTTAAGTGATCCTCTTGAGTAGCTGAGACTACAGATGTGAACTACCATGTCTGGCTAATTTTTAATTTTTTTGTAGAGATGAGGTCTAGCTATGTTGCCCAAGCTGGTCTTGAACTTATGGCATCAAGTGATCCTCCCACCTTGGCCTCCCAAAGTGCTGGGGTTACAGTTGTGAGACACTGTGCCTGACCCACAGCCATCGTCTTAATTATTTTTCTTTACAAAGTGTTTTTCTCTCAACCTGTTGAGAGCTGCCAAGGCCTATGACTTGTGATAAATTGCCATTGATTTTAGACATGAATGTGAAATTTTTCTTCCTCTGAGGTTTGTCTATGGAGGTAAGTCATTTAGAGGATGAGCTATGCTAACAACATGCCAGGGTAGTTGTCTTTTTTTGTATGGTAGCGACTTCTGCAGTAATTATTGTGATAAGATACAAACCTTTGTTCCTTATTGAGAAGTGGCCTGAAAATAAATATAACTGCTTGAGCCAATGCTGAAAACAAAGGTCAGGACTCTTTAGGTTGCAAGTGACAGAAACATGACTTGAACTAGCTGAAGTAGACAAAGGGGATTTAGTAGCTCATGTGTCTGGGATAGGAAGGGGACAATGCAAGTAGAACCTCAACACACGTAAGATTCTTTCAACTTCTTGCTTTTGCTTCCTTTTGGATGTAAGCTCCATTCCCTCCTTCTTCTCTATGAGATTAGACATGCTGGGTATAAGTTGACTGCCTATTAGGCTCACATCATTTCAAATGAGTAACCAAAGAATAAAAAGAGTATTGTTCTCTTTGTTTCAGCCTGAAAAATCTCAGAGAATGATTTTGACTTGCTTGGCTTGGATCCAGTGCCAAAGAAGAGTCTTTTGTTGGAACAAGAGCACAGTTAGGATTTCTGGAGAAACCATTGTTCCTTGAGCTGCCACCATGTTTGTGTCTCCTACAGGTCTAAAAAATGTCTGGTTCTTCATAAGAAAATAGAGGTTTTAGGGATGTCACATTGTTTCATTCAGTGACAAAGTTTCGTGAATCCTGTTCCATTTTTTTTCCAAATAGGGTACATTGTGGGCTTCTTCATATTATATAACTGAGCTACCACCAAATTCAAGTGTTTGTAACCTTTTAATGGAACATGGGCTCTTTTGGTAGTTTTTTAAAGTCATGAAATTTCTTCCCAGAAAAGGGCACACAAACAGAATTTTTTCTATTGTTCCGTAGTATTTATTAGAGTACTTAGACTTGTGAAGAAGTTCTCTTGAACAAGTCAATGAAAAGGCTATATTTTAGGGAGGGGAATAGTATGTCATTATAGTGAATATCAACATCTTAACAAATGTCAAGGGTTCTACTTTTGCTTGTTTTAGGAATGTGCATGTTTGAATCCACCCTCATGTAGAATCAATTCATAGGAAGATACACAAGTTTAAATTTATTTGTGTCCAAACAAATCAGGTGCTTATGTATAATATTTCCAGATATTATGTGTTTGGCATCTTATAGACAAGTACTTGGAAATTGTGCTTGACTGTGAACTTGCTTTAAGTCTTGAAAACTTTCTGGGTAGAAAGAGATAGATCAGTTTTATTTTATGAGGCCCAGAGATTTAGAATGAGGACCTAGGACGTGAGATCCCAGAAGAACAAATTTAAGATTGCTGAAGCCTGTCTCTCTTTCATTCCAAAATGGCAAGAGAGGTATGTTTAAGGTAAGAATGAAATGTTTTGATTGGGCTCAGGAGGAGTGATTTGTTTAAAATATGCAACCAGGATATATTATCTTCAAGTTCCTTACTTCAAGTCAAAGTGTTAGGGAGAGAGAACTGGTCTACTCATCAGCGTATGGTTCCCAAAAGGTAGTCCCATAGTTGACATCAGAGCCTTGGTTAACAACTCATTTCTTATAAGAGAGACACAGCTTCTCCTTAACTCTACTTCCAAACTTCCTCAGAGAGCAGTGTGAGGGAATGATGATTCCTTGCTTTAATTCATGCTGGCCATTCTCCTTCCACCTACACAAGAAAAAGAGGAGAGTGAACTCCCAGTAGAGCTTCCTCCTTATATACCACAATGCAATAATTACCCTGGTCATGTTATAAAACTAAGAAATATCACAGATGACTCTATGCCTCAGACCTATCTTTTTGGATTGCTCTAAATATTCTCAACCTCACCTGTTTCCTTTTCTTCCCTCTGTTGAGGCAAACAGCTTTATGTAGTTTCAGCCTGAAAGTACCTCATCTTGGGGGCTTCTGTGCTGATACCTTAGTGTAAATTTCTCAGAAATGCAGTTGGTGCCTGCATGTGCTTGGTGGATTAGATTAGATGATGGCTCTCAATCTTCACTCCTTCTCTGTAATTGAAACCTTCTTGAGTGGTTTTATTTTTAGTGCTTCCCAGTAGAAGAGATGGAGATTTATATTTGTCTTGTTGACTTTGGGTTTGGCTATGTGACTTGCTTTGTCCAAAGGACTATAAGAGCATGGGACTCAGGCAGAGGCTTTAAATGTGTTTGTGTGGTTTGACTTGGCCTCTGTCTCTGCCATTCAGCAGGAGCGAAGGCAGGAAATTTCTTTTCCAAAAAAGACAGACATATGGAATAGACTTGAACCCAATCCATACACAGTCTGAAGCAGGGCATGGACATCTGACCCACAAATTCAAGAGTGAGAAAAATTAGTATTTGTTTTGTATGCCACTCCAAAATTTTGGAGCTGTGGGCTATCCAATATTTTTGCAGTAATAGTTCACAAATATATGTGTGTAATCTGGAGGCATGGGATGTCAATGTCTTGTGGGATAAACTTTGAACTTGGGGCATTTGGGAGATGATGACTTCCCCTTTCTACTCCCAGATATTGTACAAGGCTCCATATAGTCCTGCAGGATTGAGCAATCAATCCCACATTAAGGTGGCTAATTTAATAACTTATCCTTCAGTTGGCTCTCTCCTGTCTGGGTTGGTGTCACTTTGCTTCCAGTCCTGCTTTCTGGATCCCTCTCTTTAGAGTATTCACATAGAATATTTTGTTTCACACTTAGTTTTCTGAGGAACCCAAGTATTTGCTTCTAATTTTCACTGATTACATGTTGGTTTATATGCACTGTTTAAATGTTGAAAGTTCCAAAGTGTCCCCTACCTCAACCTTCCACACTTTTGCCATCAATTAGATAGTCAAAAATTTTAAATTTTTGTTGCTCAAACTTAGGGTGTGCAAGTGTAAGATGGCTAATGAGAAGTTGTTGACCTGACTGAGCCTGAATTTTTATTTTCTCTTCTTGTCTATCTGAATCTACAGCCTCCTCAGTCCTTAATATAGCCCTTGCTTATCATTCACCCTCTGGACCCTTCTTCCTTGGACAGTTGGCAATTCCAATGTTAAGGATGCACTTTGTAACTTTTGAAGAGTCTTCCAAAAATGAATGGATTAACTAGAGAAGTAATTGAGTTTCTCATCATGGAAGGGGAGTTAAGGCAGCTGAGTGATCATTTGTTAGTGATGTAGGAATTGAGTAAGTGGATAAATAAGATCATAGCTACCACTTATCTGGTATTAGGCATAATGTAAAGCATGTTAAATACATTACCTTATGAAAGGTGTAAACAATGGCACTCAGAGATGAGGTTTCAAAAGAGATGTTCAGGCCAGGTTTATTGAAAGAGGAGGGTGACTCTTTTGGAGCAGTTAGAGACCCCTTTTATATGGGGCCACAGGGGGTGGGCAAATTCCACAGCTTGCTTGGAAAGTTAGGGTCTTTTGGCACAAACTTCTGGAGTGGGGCTAGTCAGATCTTTTGTGTCTTTGTTTTAGAAGTAGAGGAGGAGTTGGAGAAGGGGAAAGGGTTTGTGTGTGGCTAGGTTAGGCCCCTCAACACCTTGAATCTTCATACTTCTGCACACTATTATCTCTGTTTTTTCAGTTCATGGATTTGAGACTCTGGGAGGTTAAGTATGGTCATGTGACTAGTAAGTGACAACAGCCAACCCATCCTGCTTGAAAGTCTATTCTCTTTTAGTGAGTACATATGCCAATTTAATTATAGGCTAGGCATTTCATCCAATTTCACTTTAATATCCCTTCTAATTCAGAGATCCTATAAGTCTACTAACTTTTGCATCAAAGCATGGTAGCAAAAGGGGATGAAATAATACTGCATGAGGTTTCATTTCCAGCTTTTAAAATTCATTCTTTGAGGGGTAGGGTCTAGAAGATGAGAAGACTAACACTTCATAACTCTTTTAACAAACAAGTGGGTACAGTGGTTTTCATACTCAAATCTAACCCAAGGCTGTTTTCTGACTCTGGATGGGCCCTTGCAGAATGTAGTCATTTGTAACTTAGGTAAAGGCTGTGCTTGACTGCTGTAGCTGGAGTGGAGAAAATGAGCCATAGAGGTCTGTGGGAGTACAGGGGTCACACTGGGGAGGTGTAGGTGAGTTTAGAAAGACAGCCACCACAGCCACAGATGTGCTCCTCCTGGCTTGCCTCTGGGTGTTTGGGAAGGATATAAGTACTAAATGATACAAAAGGAAAAAAGAGGTGGATTTGACCCAAGAACTTAGTATCTGACTCATGGAGACATGAAAATACTTGACAGAAGGGGAGGAAGATACGTGCATCAGGAGGATGTGAGTGCACACAGGCAAGGTAGTAAACTTGTGAGTTTGCAAGTGCACTGGGATTTTTCATGACCCAACTAAGGAAGTGCCACTTAGGCTATTCTAAGATCCAAAATGTGCTAAATGAAAAAAAAACTATGTGCTGTCTTTTTGTTTATTGTTTTCAAGATGGGGGCATCTCACTCTGTTGCCTAGGCTGGAGTGCAGTGACAAGATGATGGCTCACTGCAGCCTCAAACTCATGGACTCAAGAGATCCTTCACCTCTGCCTCCTGAGTAGCTGAGACTACAGGCATGTGCATCAAGCTTGGCTAATTTTTAAATTTTTTTTATAGAGACAGGGTCTTTTGATGTTGTCCTGGCTGATCTCAAACTCTTAGCCTCAAGCGATTATCCCATCTTGGCCTCTGAAAGTGCTGGGAGTGCAGGCATGAGTCACAGTGCCTGGTCTGTGCTCTGTTTTTGTACTAGCATGCAAACCAACGCATGTAGCACCCATATTATACAGACTAAATCTACAACTACTAGACTTGAAAATGTGTAAATGAGACATTAGATTTCAAAAATCTGTAGTAAAGAATTAGGTGGGCATGGTGACACATGTCTGTAGTTCCAGCTACTCAGGAAGCTGCAGGAGGAGGATTGCTTGAGCCTCGAATTGTGAATCTGCAGTGAGATATGATGATGCCACTGCACTCTAGCCTGGGCAACACGGTAAGATTTGTCTTAAAAAACAACACAAAACAAAACAAACTATAGTAAAGAGACTTGTGATTAAGACTTCATATTATATTATTATTTTGTAAATGATTAATTAATTACCTTTAGGAAAATCTGCTCTAGAGACTGGAAAGGGAGAATGTGTTGCTACAGTCCAATCTGTATTTTTGTTGCTTTGAATTCTTGTTAATATTTTGTTTCCTCGAGTTCCTGAATATTGTGTTGGGTAGTTTTTGCTCTAATAAAACATTGCTTCGGAAAATTTGTTATTCCCTCCCTGTTAACAGAAATCCAAAATAACAAAACTTAGAGAGGATATTCTAGAAATGAGATAACAAGAAGTAGGAATGCAGAAATGAAAGGGGAAAAGGGGAAAGGGTGAAATATAAAGTTGTACTTGCTAGAAATAGTATTTTTTTTTATTTCAGGTTATGGTTTTTTTTTAGTTTTTTATTTTTTCTATTGTTGGGGAATCATTGAGGGTACAATAAACCAGATTACACTGATTGCATTTGTTAGGCAAAGTCCTTCTTGCAATTGTGTCTTGCCCCCAAAAGGTGTGGCACACACCAAGGCCCCACCCCCTTTCCTCCTTCCTTCTCTCTGCTTTTCCTTTCTCCACCCCTCCCTCCTTCTTTCTCTCCCTGCTCTCCGCTTCCCCTATCCCCACCGTGTCCTTAATTGTCATTAATTGTCCTCATATCAAAATTGAGTACATAGGATTCATGCTTCTCCATTTTTGTGATGCTTTACTAAGAATAATGTCTTCCACTTCCATCCAAGTTTATACAAAGGATGTAAAGTCTCCATTTTTTTAATGGCTGAATAGTATTCCATGGGTGTACATATACCACAGCTTATTAATCCATCCCTGGGGTTGGTGGGCATTTAGGCTGTTTCCACATTTTGGCGATTGTAAATTGAGCTGAAATAAACAGTCTAGTGCAAGTGCTAGTCTTTATGATAAAAGGATTTTTTTCCTTCTGGGTAGATGCCCAGTAATGGGATTGCAGGATCAAATGGGAGGTCTAGCTTGAGTGCTTAGAGGTTTCTGCATACTTCCTTCCAAAAAGTTTGTACTACTTTGCAGTCCCACCAACAGTGTTAGAAATAGTATTTTGCAGAGAGAAAGACAGAGAGAGAGGGAGAGAGGAAGGAAGGAAGTGGTAAAAAATTTGGAGAAACACTACAGATGATATTCTTCTCAGATCTTCAACTCTGTTACAATAGCAGGTTAAAGATTCTTACAAGTCCTGTAATAAAAGGAACAGTTTTAACTTAATTAAACCAGTGTTTTCCAACTCATTTTGATCCTCTTACTTTTAAAGTTTTAATCCATAATATCTATTCCATGATAACTTATGGAACTAGTGTTCTGTACCACTTCTTGGGAAATTAGTCCAGGATTCTTCCTGGTTCAACTCTTGGCCTTTAGTGAAGATTGTTAATACTTGTCTTATCCAATTTGAAGCTGAGAATTAAAATAATAACAAATTGTATAGCACTTTTCAGTTTATGAAATGCTATCACATATAGTTCCTCTGTTCATTTCCATGGGCATTCTCTGAGGTAGACACTATCGTTCCAATTTTACATATAAGGAAACTGAGGTATAGAGTTTGCATGGTTGTTATGACAACACATAGAGAAGAGAAAGGAGCTGAACTTCATCTGAATGGCAAGCCCATATTGATCATGCTTTTCAAAGTGTTTTTGTGTAACTCTATACGCTTGATTAAATATATACAATAGGTATGTGCTGGGGAGAAAAAGATGTGGTGATGTGGAGAGCCTTTCTGCTCTCTTTAGGGCAGTATCTATACCCCATATAGATTCAACATATTGTGATTCACCGTATTCCTTCTTTAGGAATTGACCTAAAGAAGACCAAAGTAATTTAAGCACAGAAGGATAGAGTGTGGGCTGGCCTCTCTGGAAGTTTAGTGCAGAACCCAATCATTTTCAATATTTTTAATGGGCATTAGAAAAAAAACTTTATTTTGTTTATTAACTTGGATTTTATAATGACTCCATGTTTATCACTATTTAAACTATTTAGCTAAAAGCTTTTCTTTGAATTTAAACACTTTAATCATTGGCAGGAAAGAACACCAAAAGCATCACTACTGGGGCAGTAGTGTGGTATTTTATCTTGGTATTTGCTAAATGGACCACAGATAAAACAAGGGCGATAAAATTTGTTAGTTCCCAGAAGGATTTCTAATTATAGCCAAAAGTTTTAAACAAGAATTCTTAATGGCTCTGGCATGTGAAATTTAAAATTCCCCAACCATGTTCTCAAGAATAAAAGGTTTAATCTCTAATGTTAATGTGTGTGTGTGTGTATGTTTGTACAGTTACATGAAATATGATATAGTCAGACCACAGGACTTGGATGAGTCAAGAAACATAATTTTGGGCCAGATACGGTGGCTCATGCCTACAATCCTAGCACTCTGGGAGGCTGAGGTAGGTGGATTGCCTAAACTCATAGGTTCGAGATTAGCCTGAGCAGAGCGAGATCTCACCTCTAAAACTAGCTGGGCATCGAGGAACATGCCTGTAGTCCCAGCTACTTGGGAGGCTGAGGCAACAGAAGGGCTTGAGGATGTTGTGAGCAATGACACCACGGCACTTTACTGAGGGCGACAAACTAAGACTCTGTGTCAAAAAAAGAAACATAATTTTTAGGCCAAGCTTTTGAATTCAAGGAGGTATTTTCATAGTGTGAATAAAAACAAAAGGAAAAAGCAATTACAAACAGGGAAAGACTTACAAATAATTGAGGGGAGACGTTCTGGTCACACTTTGTTCGGAAGCCTTTTTCCTCTCTGAAGTAAGGAGATCTCTAAAAACAGACTCTTCTCAGGTAAACATACAGAAAAGATTTTTTTATATTGGTCTTTTATAGGAGACATTTGAAGATAGTATTTCAGAACACATTTCCCTGCAGGAGCATTTCCTGAATTTTCAGCATTTGTGTGGCTCTGCGTAGTAAGATATTAGAGCATAAAGAGCGACACCAATGGACACATAGTTACTAAAGCACGTGGCTGGATTAGAAAGTGTGGTTTAAATGGAACCTCTAGGATCAGAGAAATTTGAATGCTTCATTGTTGGTCTGTTGCTCTTGGGTTTGACTCAGGATTCAACATACCGTGATGACATGAATGTGATCAGAAGATCATTAGAGAAGACTATACCTGGATATAGAATTCAAGAGTTTCACCAATATTCTATCTTTAAAGATTTCATTTGGATGAAAGTAAAAGACAGCCCTACTTTAGGAACACATTGGTCACATCACAAGATGCTTGTAGGCTTCCCAGGGCTGGTAGAGGTGTTCAACCACATGATGAAAACCAAGGCGCTTCTGTCTTCCATGCCATCACTTTTGGTATGTGGCTTTTGTCCTCAAGCTTGAA
Source organism: Loris lydekkerianus (assembly GCA_963574355.1). Lineage (NCBI taxonomy): Eukaryota > Metazoa > Chordata > Mammalia > Primates > Lorisidae > Loris > Loris lydekkerianus. The sequence continues at coordinate 5,862 of CAUYPK010079570.1, read as the reverse complement.
TGCTATCTGCTTCATTCTGGGTATCATATCTATATAACACTTTGGAAAAAAGTGGAAAGATAAAAAGCCTTTATGAACTTGTCCTCTTTTTTCCTCAAAAGTATTATTTTTTATTGTAAAATATGTTATATGAGTAATATACGTTTAATATGCGTATGTACACATATATGTGGTTCAAAGTAAGATAATGTAATGAAAACTTGCATACACCTCCTCTAGATAAGAAATAGAACATACCTAGTAACCTGGAAGTTTCCTTAAATCTCTTTTTCATTCTTCCTCTCTCCTTACCAGAGAGATATCTTGATTTCTGTTTTTATCATTTTCTTGCTTTTAAAAAATTTTTATCAAATATGTGTGCCTCCTTAAGCAATATAGTTTTTCATTTTGCATGCTTTTAATCAATCTTTACCAAAATTAATTTTTATGTAAAGAGTTATATCCTGTGTTTTCTTTTGCAACTTGCTTTTATGCTCAATGTGAGATTTGAGATATTTATCCTTGTCCAGGCTATTCACTTGCCCAGATTTACAGTTTTTTCACTGTTTGAATATATATCACTCCAGTCTCCAATTTGAGTTGTTTTCTGCTTTTTTCCCCCCTCATTTTAAGGAATGAGGCTATCAAACATGGACAAAAAGTGGACATACAGTTCGTGTGCAATTTAAAATAGATTAACATAATAAATTGCACACAAATTTTATGTCTGCCCTATATATCTCCAAGTGCATGTGTAGAAAGATTTTCTTCATAGTATATATATATATAGATATAGATATATGAGTGGAATTGCTGCATTATAGGTTATGTTAATTTTCAAATTTTTAAGATAATAGCAAATTATTTTCTAGTTATTTTATTGATCTTCTTTCTCTCTAGCAATGTTTATGATTACCTAAAACTGTGAAGCTCCTGGAAGAAAACATAAAAGAAAACCTTCTTGACATTGGTCTTGGCTATGATTTCTTGGATGTAACATCAAAAGCACAGGCAACAAAAGCAAAAATATACAAGTGGGACTATAGCAAACTAAAAAGCTTTCGCAAAGCCAACAATCAATAGAAGGAAAAGGCAACCAACAGAATGAAAGAAAGTATTTCTAGACCATATATCTGACAAGGAGTTAATTCTTAAAATATATAAGGAACTGCTAAAACTTAGTAGTCAGGAAACAAAGTCCAAATAATACAATTTTAAAAATAAGCAAAGGCTTTTTCCATGATTTAGTAGTTATGAATTCGGCTGCAATAAACATTCTGGTACAAATATATTTGTTATAATGTGCTTTTTGGTCTTCTGGGTATATAGCTAGTAGAGGAATAGATTAATAAATTGTGGTATATGTACACCATGGAATATTATGCAGCCTTAAAGAAAGATGGAGACTTTACCTCTTTCATGTTTACATGGAAGGAGCTGAAACATATTCTTCTTAGTAAAGTATTTCAAGAATGGAAGAAAAAGTATCCAATGTACTCAGCCCTACTATGAAACTAATTTATGGCTTTCATATGAAAGCTATAACTCCCTTCCCCCTATTCTTAGGTTATAAGAAGAAGTTAAGTAATTTTCCAAGTCTATTCTTAGGTTATAAGAATATGGGGAAGGGGGAGAGGAAGGGGAGGGAGGGGGGAGGATGAGCGGAGGGAGGGAGATTGGTGGGATTACACCTGCGGTGCATCTTACAAGGGTACATGTGAAACTTAGTAAATGTAGAGTATAAATGTCTAAACACTATAAGTAAGAAAATGCCAGGAAGGCATATGTTAACCAGTGTGATGAAAATGTGTCAAACGGTCTATAAAACCAGTGTATGGTGCCCCATGATCGCATTTAAAAAAAAGAAACACTGGCCTGGGCAACATAACAAGACCTACGTGTTATACAAACAAGCAAACAAAAAATAGCAGGCATAGTGGTACGTGCCTGTGGTCCTAGCGACCCAGGAGTCTGAGGTGGGAGGCTTTCTTGAGCCTAGGAGTTCAAGCCTGCAGTGAGCTGTGACTGTGCCACTGCATTCCATCCTGGGCAAAATAGCTTTCCTGTCTCAAAAAAAAAAAAAAAAAAAAAAAAAGAAAGAAAGAAAAGGAAAAGAAAAAGTCAGTAGAACAGTGTCTAGCACATAGTAAATGTATTGTTTTCTCTAATAAATGCTGGCTATGGTCGTGGTCATTATCATCATTTTTATGGGAATATAGAATTTCAGCTGGGATATGCCATAATTAGCACTGGAATTGTAACTGCTGGTGGAATGGGTATTATATTAAGGCTTCAACATACTTGAGAGGGGTATCTAAAAATATATAAATTTACAGAAATTGAAAAAATCAGACCCCCTCAGGGTGTGGATGGGGAGTCTGGATGTTCTTTTTCCTTTTATTTAAGCACAGAGAAAGCCCAGATGGTGTTTTCATCGACATGAGATAAGAAATACATTTCCTCAATCCAGATTAAGAAAGAACTCATTAAGTTTTCCCATGATCCAGGAAGATAAAGAGACTTTCAGATTAATAAAGAACTAAAATTTACTGAATGGTTTTATATGTGCTAGACACCATCTGAAGAAACTTACATTTATTTTCTTATTTCACTGCTTAATAATTCTACACATCATGTACTTTTCTTAATTCATTTTACTGAGTCATGAAGAAGTTATGTAATTTTCCAAGTCTACATATTTGTTAAGGTGTAGAGCTCAGCTTTAAATAAAGGCAACTCCAGCCCAAGAAATCCCATCTTATTTATTCCCTGAAACATGGACATCACTTGAACACATGTTTTAGGGTGAATGAAAGAGACACATATATTTAGTTATGTCAGTGAACCTGTGAGGCAGGCACGGATGTATTGGTAGGAATGATTGAGCTGGTTATTGCAGAGATGTTTTGCCTAAATAACGTGGGAAACATGGGCACAATCCTAGGTAGGTTACATTAATATGCAGAAGAAGAAAGCTGTACTTGGTCTAAAATGAGTTTCTCTGGACAATCTGTCCCAAGTCTTTTGGCAGCTCTTCACCCCCTGAGGATTTTACATTATTGAGTTGATCTCTTTCATTCCTTTCTCTGTGGGATTCTTTTGATGTTAGTACTTTTCTGTTCACAAAGTCTTTCTCAGCAACCCAGTGAGGTAAGCAAGGCAAGTATTGGTGTTCTCATTTTACAAATCAGTTAAGTGGTTTGTCTAAGTCACACAAGTAGGAAGTATCAGAGGCAAAATTAGCCTAGGTCTAATCCTGTGCTCTTTCTATTATGTCCTACTTGGCATTCTAAAATACTGCCTCATTCCCCTGTTGATTTTTAAATTGTACTGAATAATTAATTACATGCTGCAACAACAACCCTTCTATAGCATCTATGTCCATCCTAGTAAGAGGTTTTGAGGCCAAACTTGAGTGTTTCTTGAAAGATTTCTTGCTGATGAATTCTCAGATTTTAGACATTTAGAAAGTTTTTCTAATGAGTTTTTTGTAGCATGACTAAGTAAAAATTTACCTGAGGAGTGAGCTGTTTCTGCCACCCCTCTACTGTTGAGCCTTGTCTTAATTATTAAGCTTTTTTGTCTTTCAATAAACTCTGAACGTAGTCTGTACTCTTTATTTCATCTTGGTTGTACCCTCTGCTCTGCTCAGAAGGGGTGTGTTGGCTGAGACCCTCTGGCCAGGGTACTCCCTGGTGTGGCATGAAGGGCCTCCCTAGAAGGTTTATGGACAGATTGCCTGTGAGGGTGGCAAACAGGCTTTTCTCTGGCCCTCTTTTCACAAGGGACGGTCACTTATCCTCGTCTGTTTTTGTGGCTCTGCGTTTGTTAGTGGTGTGTCTTTCATAAAAAATAAAAAATTACCTGAGCTTCACTTCACTTTGATTTGGGCAGAGTAGGATCAGAAATTAGTCTAAGGTATTTTCCTTGCCCCGTTCTCTCCCCTCCACCCTTTAGAAAGACAAAAATATAAATCAAGGCTTTTTTCCCAACCCAGTCAAATTGATCAATTCATAGTTACCTTTAGAGTTAAAACATACTCACCATTTAGATCTAGAACATTTTTTTTTTTTTTTTTGAGACAGAGTCTCACTATGTTGCCTTTGGTAGAGTGCCGTAACATCACAGCTCACAGCAACCTCAAACTCTTGGACTTAAGCGATTCTCTTCCCTCAGCCTCCCAAATAGCTGGGTCTGCAGGCGCCTGCCACAACGCCTGGCTATTTTGTTGTTATTGTTGTTGCAGTTGTCATTGTTGTTTAGCTGGCCTGGGCTGGGTTTGAACCCGCCGGCCTGGGTGCATGTGGAGGGCACCATAACCACTGTGCTACAAGCGCCAAGCCTGGATCTAGAACTTGGAGTCTACTTTTTTGTTATTAATATCATCCCTCCATGTAAACATTCACTTAGATAAGGCTAAAATGCCCTTCAATCATCATTAACATCTCCTTCCACTGTAAGTAGCCACTGTTATGGAAACCGCCCTTTGTAAAGTTAATCAAAGGTGGTAAAGGTGGGAACAGTGGCAGAGCCCTGAACTATACAAAGGAATAGAAATAATTATATATATGTGTGTCTCCAACCATTGTTCTCTAACGTGCTTTTCTATAATTGCTTACTACTCAGTAGTCACATAGGTGACAGTCTTAAAGATTTTAGCTTTGTTCATTGCTTCCACAGACAACACCATCCTTGTGAAACCTAAGGCTTATCTTTGAGATGGCTTCCATATCCTACTTTCCAGGGGCTCAAATGACACAACCCGACCAGCGGCCCATACCAAGAAACCAACTCCACTGGTCTTATGACCTGGGAATTGACAAAAAGACAATTTCTGCTTCCCAATCCCATGAATTCACCCCCAGTCAATTAGCAGACCCAATTCCTTGGGTCTTTGTCCACCAAAATGTCTTTAAAAGCCCTTTTCCCCAAATTGCTGGGGAGATGAATTTGAGAATATCCTACTGTCTTCTCACATGGTACCTGGGATATTAAACTCGTTCTTTGCTGATCCACTTGATGGATGAATAGCTGTGAACATATGTGGCTTTGGTCACAACAAAGAAACACTGACAATTATTGGTGTCCCTTATCTCTTGCCATCCCACTGGGTTGCCTCTCCCCAGTTGCTCCCTGCCTAGAATTCCTGGTAGGCAAGCCTTTGGCAGAACTGCTAGGGGGTCCTTCCCAGCAACAAAGACTTTCATTTGGGACTAATTTTGGAGGCAGCTAATATTGAATCTACCCTTCTAGGCCTGAGAAAGATTGGGCCGAATTGAACCCTGACCTTGACTCACTCTGAGGGCTCTCTCATCTACCCCCAGCAGTAGCAGCCCACAGCCTGTGCTCACCTCTGCCAACGTGTGTCAATATTTGCAAAGGACTTTCATGTTTGACAATTCTTTCTGTTGTTTTTCTATTCTCTATTTTGTTTACATCTGCCCTAATCTTTATTATTTTTCTTTTCTTCAAGTTGTTTTGCATTTAGTTTGCTCTTCTTTTTCAAGTTGTTTAAGATGAAAGTTTGAGATATTAATTTGAGATCTTTTCTTCTGTCTTTTTTTTAAAATGTAGGTGTTTATAAGTTTCCTTCTCAGCACTGCTTTTGCTGAAAGTCTTAAGTTTGGTATGTTGTGTTTTTGTTTTCATGTATTTGTTTCCTTTGTGGTTTCTTCTTTGACACACTGGTTGTTTAAGAGCATGTTGTTTAATTTGCACATATTTGTGAATTTTCAAATTTTCTTTTTTTTTATTATTATTATTAAATCATAGCTGCATACATTAATATGATCATGGGGCATCATACACTAGCTTCATAGACCATTTGACACATTTTCATCCCAATAGTCAACATAGCCTTCCTGGCATTTTCCTAGTTACCGT
>CAUYPK010079568.1:0-44796 GCA_963574355.1 Loris lydekkerianus | reverse complement strand
CCATTGAAATACTGGTAAGTTTGTCGATTAAACTTTACTTGTTCTTCATTTTAAATATTGTATTTGTTCCCGTTTTGTCTTTTTTTACTTCAAAATAAGATATGTGCAGTGTGCATAGGAATTTGTTAACAGTTTTTTTTTAAACTATAGTCCGGCCCTCCAACGGTGTGAGGGACAGTGAACTGGTCCGCTGTTTAAAAAGTTTGAGGACCCCTGGTCTAGGAGAACACCCTCTGAGCCATGGCTCAGGTGGGCCCAGCGCTCTGGCTCTCCTGGGTGAGACTCAACTAGCCAGGGTAGGGAGCCTGCCCTTAATGGGACAGTCCTGGCCTGGGCCACTGGGGTGATGCCCGGCAGCAGAAATGCCTCCTCAGAACTGAGAACAATGGTGCAAGGAGGCCTGAAGCTCAGGCAGTGTGGGTGACACACTGGGGCCGGAACCAATCATCTTCCTTGGCACCACCAGAGCCCACGCCTGAGACTAGACATGCAACTACCCCTCAGGTGTGTAATGACATGCAACTACCCCTCAGGTGTGTAATGAGTCTGCCAGGGAAGGGACAGAGAAAAGGGCACAGACTTGCTGGAGTGCAGCTATCATTCTAGAGGGAAAGGGCCAGTGGGGGTGGCTGGAGTGAGCGAGAAAGAAGAGGCAGGAAGTGAGGACCCTGCACCGTCTGACTGCTTCCCCCCACTCTGTCTCTCTCTCTCCAACCTTGGCTTTTAAGTTAATTTCAAGTGGCTCAGGAATTTGCTATTATCTTTGTCTCTTATTATGGGCTATTTGAAAACCTTTTAAGAACTTGAGAAGCTGGACACCCAGACTGAGCCCTGATCCCTTCCAAAGACACCCCCCACCCTGGGTTTGGAGCAGTTGAGAAGCAGCAGTCAGCTTCCCTCCCGTCTGGGCCGGGTACCCTGTTGTCGCATATAACAGATGTTGTGCTGTTTTTCCCCATTTCCTAGATGAAGCTGAGTTCCAGAACATTCCATAGCTTGCTCTGGGTCACAGTTAGCAACTGCTGACCTGGCCTAGGAACAGAGCTTTACAAGATGCCCCAGCCATGTGGGGACCATCCACTCTCACTGCCTTGGGCAGGTGGCAGGGGAAGGCCGGAAGGCTAAGCTCAGTCCTGGCAGATGGTAAAAGAGCAGGGGCTCGGCTCAGTGCCTGTAGCTCAAGTGGCTAAAATGCCAGCCACCTAGGGGAGGGTTCGAATCCAGCCCGGGCCTGCCAAACAATGACAACTACAACCAAAAAAATAACCGGGCATTGTGACAGACACTTGTAGTCCCTGGTACTTGGGAGGCTGAGGCAAGAGAATCGCTTAAGCCCAGGAGTTGGAGGTTGCTGTGAGCTGTGAAGCTACAGAACTCTACCCAGGGCAACAGCTTGAGGCTCTGTCTCAAGAAAAAAAAAAGAGAGAGTAGGGGCTCTAGGACCAAGGCTTAGTCCTGACTCTGGCCTCACGGGTGACTGACCTCTCCTTTCTGTGCCTCAGGGGTTCCATCTTCAAAATGGAGGTTGTAGTGCTATTCTCCTGGGTCTGGGGCCACAGCCACATGAGTTACCTGCATTCAGTGTCAGCTGGCTCTAACTGCTGTTTGGGCAAAAAGCCTTGACTCTGGGGGACTGCCCTGCTGAGGAGTCTTGTGGTTGAACCCCAGGCCTGCCCCTGGGGTCCAGGTTGACCCAAGCAAGGTCCTTGGGACCTCTAGTACCAGTAATGGCCATGCCCCCTCGTGAGCTGTGTGGGCTACGCACTGAGCTCATGGCCTGAGCAGGCCCAGGCTGACCTGGCTCCACACGTGGACTGTGAATATCAGATTCAGCTCTTTTGCACCCAAATCAGGTCCCAGGAGGCTCATCCTGACCAGGTCAGAAAAAGGATTGAAGATGATGGCTAGGGCCTCTGATGAGTGCCCAGGGCAGGTTTGGGTATCAGAGAGAAGCTGTGATTTTTTTTTATCCCCAGGTATTTTATCTTTCATTAGTTAATGTAAACAATCACATGTGTATTGATCATAGTGCAAAGATACTGTTTAATATAAACTTCCTGGTGAGTGTAGCCTTCAAAAGAAGTATGGATGAGCACAGTCTTATCCATTGTAAACTAAACTCCTGTAAATAAATACAGTTCAAATTCAGAGTATTCCATTAATTAATCTAGACATACACTACAGCTTATTTAATTATTTTTATTTAGTTTTTAATTTTTTTTTTGTAGAGACAGAGTCTTACCTTACTGCCCTTGGTAGAGTGCCGTGGTGTCACACGGCTCACAGCAACCTCCAGCTCAATTCTGTTGCCTCAGCCTCCAGAGCAGCTGGGACTACAGGTGCCCGCCACAACACCCGGCTACCTTTTTGTTGCAGTTTGGCCAGGGCTGGGTTTGAACCAGCCACCCTCGGTATGTGGGGCCGGAGCCCTACTCACTGAGCCACAGGTGTAGCCCAATTATTTTTAAGTAATTTTTTTTTTTTTTTTTTTTGAGATAGTCTCAAGCTATCGCCCTGGGTAGTAGAGTGCCATGGTATGGCGCCATAGCTCACAGCAACCTCAACTCTTGGGCTTAAGCGATTCTCTCACCTCAGCCTCCCAAGTAGCTGGGACTACAGGCGCCTGCCATAATGCCCAGCTATTTTTTGTTGTTATTGCAGTTGTTGTTTCAGCAGGCCTAGGCTGGGTTCTAATCACCAGCCTTGGTGTTTGTGACCAGCGCCCTACCCACTGAGCTACAGGTGCTGCCCTCTGTAACTTACTTTAAAAACAAACAAAAAATACTGTTGTAATTAGAGAGATACTACAGTATCTCTGTTGATCTACAGTATCTCAGTATTACAAATACTGTTGTAATAGAGATACTACAGTAATCTCTATTTTTAGTAACTTAAAGCCAAATTATAAAAGATAAAACCACAGTTTGTGTTTATCTACTGGAAATGATAATATTGATACTTGATTTGCTTTTTAAAAAATTCCTCTCCATGTATAAAACAGTAGGTAGTGATATTTTTCAGGAGTGCCAACAAACTGGCAGAACAGAGAATTTAAGTAAAGCATAAGAATCAAGAAAGTGGCAAGGACAGAGCTGCCCTCCAGGGCTTTGTAAAACAAGCCCCATCATGCTCATTTCAAAAAGTCCCCCCGGGGTGGCACCTGTGGCTCAGTGGGTAGGGCGCCGACCCCATAGACTGAGGGTGGCAGGTTCAAACCTCGGCCCCGGCCAAACTGCAACAAAAAATAGCCAGGCGTTGTGGCAGGTGCCTGTAGTCCCAGCTACTGGGGAGCCTGAGGCAAGAGAATCACTTAGGCCCAGGAGCTGGAGGTTGCTGTGAGCTGTGATGCTACAGCACTCTACCAAGGGCAGTAAAGTGAGACTGTCTCTACAAAAAAAAAAAAAAAAGTCCCCCCTGAACGACTGAGGGTGGTATGCGCTGACACAGACACGGAGAGACAGTCATTGCTTTAATTCCAGTAGGATGCCACGTACCAGGGACACTGGGCCTGCCCGCCCCACTTGGGGCAGACTCAGTGGCTGCTCCTGCACACACAATTGGTTACAAAAATAAATATGCAAAAAGCAGCAATTCTTTAGTGATCATAGAATTAATGACAGCAATTAAATGTGTTTAAGCATCTGGCATATCTCCTAAATTGCACCAAAAGAATCTGGAAGCACTTAGTTTGGTCTGAGGCAGAATGTAAAGGAGGAGGAGGAGGAGGAAGGGCCCCGCGTCCAGCCGCCCACCATGCTCACACTTCTGAGTCTGCGTACATTCCGTTGATTAAATAGTCCACCTGCGTGTAGTCCTTCTTCTTGTAGCTCTCATAGGCTTGGAGGGCAAACAAGACCAAGACTGTCATGAACAGGGTCACCCCCAGTAAGAGCACCACCAGGAGAGAAGTTTTGTCCTCCAAGGACTGGGTCAGGGGCTCAGTGGTGACCAGGACGTACTGGCCCTGGGTGCTAAGCTGGCATGAGTCTGTGGCTGGCATCTTTGGGTCCCCTGAGCTCCTGGGTGTTGGCCTAGTGGACACGGTACCAGGACTGGCTTTGGTCTCCACCTGCTCAGGTGTCAGAGGCAATCCTGGCCCACTGGTCCCTTGTGTAGATGGAGAAGGGCTTGGTTGTGTTGTGGGGGACCTGGCCTCTGCCCCAGGGGTCAGGCTGGGGTGAAGCACTGGCATTGTGTTGGCAGTTGGCTCCTTGGCTTGTGCCTTGGTGGCGGTCCCCACTGGGGAGGACACCAAAGCCACGGAGGAGGTGTTGGCAGACTCTGTGGTCATGTTGGAGAGGGCAGGTGTGGACCTACTTGTTGTGTTAACCACAGGCCAGCGTGTGGTCACCTGGACGGTAGGACCTTGTGCTTGGGGACTGGTGGGGGCTGCATGGCTTGCTGTGGAGCTTTCGGGGGTGTGCTTGGAAGGGCCACGTGAGCTCGTGGAACTGCTCAGGTTTGGTGTGGTCGCAGAAGCAGTCTGAGCATGTGTGGCCAATGTCATCGGTGTGGGTATTCTCGGCAATGCGCTACTTGGCACTTGTGCATGGGGTGTGCTGAGAGACGGGAGCCCAGCAGTGGTAGCAGACAGGGTCTGCTGTGGGAATGTGGGGGCAGACGGAGCAGGCATCACGGGAGCTCCGAAGGCTGCATCACCAGTTGTACCTCCCACAGTGGTTGGAGAGCTCACATGTGTCCTGACTACTTCCTCTGTTATGACAGAAGTCAGTTTGAGATCAGCTACCGACGTCCCTCTGGTCAACGTGACAGGAGAAACTGCCATCGTGGTCATTTTCTCGGATGTTTTATTATCAAGTGTTTCCTCAGATGTGTTTTTCTTGACTAATTTATGCCACAAGTAGCCTTAAGTCAGACAAAGGAGAAAAACAGATACAATCATTTTCAACAACATGCTCAGAGACTGTCTGCACGTCTGCCCCTGCAGCTGGCTCTGCCTCGTGCTCCCAGCCTAGGAGCCGTCACGGGAGGTGACGTGTGAACACTTTTCCCTCCCCTTCTCTCTGCCTGCATCTGGTGTACAGCCCTGAGCACTTTGATTTTAAAGCACTTTTGCCCTCTGAACCTCCAGCCCATCGAAGGCTTAAGCTTTGATTAAATTCCCAACATCAGAATGAAAACCTCACATGACAGGTGTGATTCACCATGAAACGTACACCCAAGTTTACAAAGCAGAAAAAACTGCTGATTAGATATTCACATGGCTTTGTGATCAGACTCAGGGCAGGACTTCTTGGAGGTGGACAGCCTGACACAGAGCGGGAGTGTGACTGAGTATCTGATGTCTGCATGACTGAAGCCCTAGTGAAGAGAGGAGTTAGGGAAGACATGCAATCTCACAGAGCCAAGCAAGTGACCTTTCAGAGCTCAGCTGCCTGTCCTGTTGGGGGCTCCCTCCCCACATCAGCCTCGGGGAAGCTCAGTCTGACCACCACCCCCATGCCCAGCCCTGGGCAGGGCCAGGGCTTCTGACTCACTGGCCTGGGTTTGCAGACACTTCTCTCATGGCTCAGGGTGCTTTGTGGCCACTGGGAGCCTGTCCAATAGTCACACAGCTTTCTCACTTACTAGAATCATTAGCTTGGCTTTCAGATAAGGAGGAGGAGGAAATCCAAATGAGCACAAGGGCTGTCCACATCTTGCGGTTGAGCTGGGAGTAAGGCTGGGTGGTCCCTGAGGTTCCCAGCTGGCCGGCTCCTCAGGCTGGTAATGGTTCCCTTCTGCTCAGCTGAAGGATCTGTTGTCAAGAAAGGATCCTGGTCAGATGCATCTGCTCGGCAGCACAGCCTGGCCTGCAGCACTGCCCCCACTATGGAGGGCTCTGGCAGGGTGCAAGGGGCAAATCAAGCCAGGTGCTGAGAACAGGGCTGGGCGTCCAGGAGCACAGCACATCCCACCCACGGTGGTACTAACACTCTGCCCTGGGCCTCGCATTTGATGCACTTCTTGACTTGATTTCATTATGAGTCTCAACCTCCAAAAGTTCCCACTCTCCCACCCTCAAGTTTAGAGTTTAAAAGAGCAGGAGAAGTCTTGGCCATGTGCATAGAACTAAGGCCTTCTCATTACCAATACTGACCAAGACTTCCCCTGCAACTTCTACCATAATCTGCAGCCTGAACCCCAGGACAGAAGACCATGCTTTTCACATGGGAGATCTGCTTAGTCATCCCTTCATCCATCCGTCCATCTATCCACTCACCCTCACCCATCTACTCATTGTTTTTTTGTTTTTGTTTTTTTTAAATTTATTTTTCATTTATTTATTATTATTATTTTTTTTTTTTGCAGTTTTTGGCTGGGGCAGGGTTTGAACCCACCACCTCTAGTATATGGGACTGGCGCCCTACTCCTTTGAGCCACAGGTGCCACCCTACTCATTCATTGTTAAATCAATTCATCCATCATCTAGCCTTCAATCAATCCATCCACTCACTCATCCATTCATACATCAATCTATCCATTTACCCATCTGTCCATCCAACCACCCACCCACCTACCCAGCACTTATCCATCCTTGAATCTATCCATCCATCCTTTCAAATATTCATCCACCCACCCATCTAATATCTCCTGAGTGCCTACTAATATGCCAGGCAGCGCACTTACAACAAAACTGAAGCGCACACAACCCCTTCCCCAAGGGGCCTGTGGTCCAGCAGGAGGCACAGAAAAGAGGTCACTGTAGGCTGGCACAAGCATTGAGCCAGGGCGTGACTTGGTGCTGGGAAGCAGGGAGGAGACAGTGTCTGGACAGGTCTTGAAGAGTGAGGTACGCTGGTCCTCTGGTCAGAGACCCTGAGGGTGGCTGGGTGAGGGTGGCAGAGAACAGGGTGCCACAGGGGCCCTGAGGACAAAGAACTCAGCCAGGGGTGGTGATGGTGGGCATGGCAGGGAAGGTTTCCTGGGGATGTGATACTCAGGCCATGTTCCAAAAGCTAAATGGGCCACCTGGTATGGGTGGTCAAGTAGCACTGGCATAGCAAATGACCAGGCAGGCTCAGAGGCCGAGGAAGCAGTGGTGAGACAGGGACGAGGCTGGAGAGAGGCAGGAGGTCCCAGGAGCCCCAGGGAAGTTTGGTTTCACAGAAGAGGGATGGGAACCCCTGCAGGGCCTTAGGCAGAGGTGTGATAAGGGCAGGAAGGTGGTTATAGCGAGAGTGGGAAGAAGGGGCAGCCAGTCCAGGGCAGCTGGGACCACATCCAGACACAGAGGGTGTCGCTGGGTGAATGGACAGGTGAGTGAATGAGCGACTTCCCCACTTAGAGACTGTACGGTACTTATGGCCACCCACTCACCTGCACGGCAAAGCCCTCTTCATTCTAGCACTCCATTGTTAGAAAAATCATTATTTTAAGTTAAATAATAACAATAATAATAATAATAATGAAAAGGAAATGGTCACAAGGAAACTGGCACTTAGCAGCCCAGAGTGAAGTGCAACCCCAGGCTCTGTGGTTGCAGGTAGACTGGGCTGGGGGCACTGGGACAGCTCCCCACTTGCCACTCAGAGACTGGGACTACCTGTGTGTGACTTGCAGGAACAGCCTCTTAGCTCCCTTGAAGAAGCTACAATGATAAGAAAGTGGAGCAGGCAGGACCCGCAGTGGGAACGGCACCTGAGTTCTGAAGCAGCTCCAGGCTTGCCAACCAAGTGGCCTGAGCAAGCCATGGAACCTCCTGAGCCTCCCGGAGCCCCATGAGGGTGACCTGGGATCACACAGGCAAGTACCTAGCACAGCCCACAAAGCACTCGCAGCTGCGAGACGAGACAGAAGCAGCTCCCACGCAGCGTAAGGGGTGTCAGGGAGGTGGTTTTCTGCCTCCTGTAATCAGTGGTGACAGTTGTAAAGTGGCCCCATAGCTGCAAAAACACCTTTGAGCACAAACTCTTCTGGATGGCTAGTACACTCCATGACACTTGTCATCCTTTTCCAAGAGTCATTAACTTTTCTCTCTTCAAACTGAGCTTTCTCTGCAAAATGGTCGCAAAGGCTCCTGATGCATTGCATGTTTAGAAAGTTACCAGTCTTATAAACCAGATTTGCATTTGTTTTCTAGAGTGCAAAAAGCATTCTTTGTTCTGACAGAAAAAAGTGGGGGTGGGGTAGGGAGAGAAGAACAGACCAATCTCATGACAGGGAAACAGAGACTGGAAGGTCTCGGGTACTAAGGACTCACAATCCTCCCTTAGCTGAAGCAGTGCAGCTGGGCTTCTAGTAAATATGTGGATTTCAGTGGCTCTTGGCCAATCACATCTACTGAATGCATTTAAAATGCTAACACCCCTGGGCCTAGAATGCTCCCTGGGCCTGAACCCCAGATTTAAAGGTGAATTCAAGGTGGGGTAACGTGACCAGAGTTTTTCTTTTTCTTTTTTTTTTTGAGACAGAGTCTCATTGTGTTGCCCTGGTAGAGTGCTGTGGCCTCAAAGTTCACAGCAACCTCAAACTCTTGGGCTTAAGCAATTTTCTCGCCTCAGCCTCCCAACTAGCTGGGACTACAGGTGCCTGCCACAATACCAGGCTATATGTTGGTTGCAGTTGCCATTGTTGTTTGGCAGGCCTGGGCTGGATTCGAACCTGCCAGCTCCGGTGTATGTGGCCACTGAGCTACAGGCGCCAAGCCAGTGACCAGGGTTTCTCATGGGCTAGGAAGGTCTTGGCCCCCTGAATGCACCTCAGGTCTATGACCTTTTGCTGCCCCTCACTATAAATTTTTAGGGGTCAGCAAACTTTTCTTATACAGGGCTAAATAGCAAATATGTAAGACTTTGTGGGTCACATGGTCTGTGTCTCAATTCTGCCATTGTGATGTAAGAGCAGCCCTGGACTATTATGTAGGTGGTGGGCATGGCTATGTCTCAAGAAAACTTTATTTACACAAACAGGCAGCAGGTGGGACTTAGCCCTTGGGCTGTAGTTTGCTACCCTCTGCTCTAGCTCTTCAGTGAAGTGTAGAGTTGCGCTTCAACAAAGGTTGGCAGGAGCTGATGTAATGAAGTGAACCAGTTTCCTGCTTCCTGTCCAGTTCCTCACCTTAGAACAGACAAGGCCCGAGTCATTCCTGGGCTGGGGGCAGCCTCAAGTGGGCCTGCTAAGAGGGTTCTCCGCCATTGCCCTGCATCAGTGAGCGGCAGCATCCCCCCTGCAGAGGAGACTCCTGGAAGTGTCATGGTACCATAACACAAGGCCGAGAAGAGAACCACCTGTGGTTTTTGCATTTGTATCACAGAAGCAGAAGAGGGTCACAGAGGGTCCCCATCCCTCATGTCTGACCCTACTCATCCACTTCAGAAGGCAGGACTCTTGACAGTAGAGGGCCATAGAGCAAGCCTCCTTTGCTTACTGGAAGGCTTTGCTCTTTCCTTTCTCCATGACTCTATGCTGACTCTGCTAAGCCCCCTCAGAGCCCTCTCTGGGCTCACTGTCTCATCACAACACAGGCAGGCCCAGTCTGCGGGCCTGGGACACTCACCACAGGCAGCCGCTCAGGATGTGCTCCCAGCTGGGCCATCTTCCTCCTTGGAGAGCTGCAAGCTTGGCACTGTGTGACTGGGCGAGGTCTGGCTTTGCAGGTGAAAGTAGACTGGTGGAGCACTCCAGGGCCACCGCATACTTTGTGGCACATGTGAGACAAAGGCAGATAATCCACTCCGGTAACAGGCGCATCTAGGGTTTGAAAAAGAGTCAACACTCCTTCCCGAAGCTATGGGGGAGGTGCCAAACTAGCCACATTCAATAGATCATTCGGGGGAAAGTGGCAACATGTATCAAAGCCTTCAATGTCAAACCTGATGTAGCAATTTCCACTACGGGAGTTTCTTCTATGGAAGCCCTTGGACAGATGTCCAAGGTGGAGATCTATAAAGATACTCATCACAGCATTATTTATAAGAGTAAAAAACTGGAACAGTTCCATAAAGTATGGTCCCATTCTTATATAAAACACTATGGCAGCTGTTAAAAAATGTACAAATTTCTGCTGGATACCTTGGCTCATGCCTGTAATCCTAGTACTCTGGGAGATGGAGGTGGGTGGATTGCTTGAACTCAGGAGTTTAAGACCAACAAGAGCAAGAGTGAGACTCCATTTCTACTAAAAATAGAAAAATTAGCCTGGTGTTGTGGAGGGTGCATGTAGTCCCAGCTTTTCAGGAGGCTGAGACAGTAGGATCACTTGAACTCAGGAGTTTAAAGTTGCTGTGAACTAGGCTGACACACAGCACTCTAGCCTGGGTGCAGAGTGACAAAGTGAGACTTTGTATCAAAAAAAAAAAAAATCAAAATTTAAAAATATTAAAAGAAGTGGCTCAGTGCCTATAGCACAGTGGTCAGGACAGATAGGAGCATAGAATGAGCATAAGATGATGAGAAATGGGGCAGCGCCTGTGGCTCAAAGGAGTAGGGCGCTGGCCCCATATGCCAGAGGTGGTGGGTTCAAACTCAGCCCTGGCCAAAAACTGCAAAAAAAAAAAAAAAAAAGATGATGAGAAATGGAGGCTGGTGGGTTTGAAACCGGCCTGAGCCAGCTAAACAACAATGACAACTGCAACAACAACAAAATAGCCAGGCATTGTGGTGGGTGCCTGTGGTCCCAGCTACTTGGGAGGCTGAGGCAAGATAATTGCTTAAACCCAAGAGTTTGAGGTTGCTGTGATCTGTGACACCACAGTACTCTACTGAGGGCAACATAATGAGACATGAGACTCTGTCTTAAAAAAAAAAAAAAAAAAAATCAGGCTCAGTGCCTGTGGTTCAAGCGGCTAAGGCGCCAGCCACATACACCTAAGCTAGTGGGTTCGAATCCAGCTCAGGCCCGCCAAACAACAATGATGGCTACAACCAAAAAATAGCCAGGAGTTGTGGCGGGCGCCTGTAGTCCCAGTTACTTGGGAAGAAGAGGCAAGAGAATCACTTGAGCCCAGGAGTTGGAGGTTGCTGTGAGCTGTGATGCTACAGCACTCTACCCAGGACAGCAGCTTGAGGCTCTGTCTCAAAAAAAAAAAAAAATTAAAAGAATAAAACTATTCTGATCTTAAGTACTTTGAGCTACTTAGAAAGGCATAGTGTCATCCAAGTGGATGCAGTTGCACACCTAGATTTTAATAATTTAGAGAAAAATACATGATTTACATATCAGGAGCTTTATTTTTCTAGAAGCCAACCAAAACTTTAGAGGAACCCAGGAACATAGCTGAAATGAAGAGATATTAACCAGCACAGAGAATTCGCTCACTAATTAATATTGAACATGAACTCAGGAGAGTACAGATGAGATCAAGCTTATCACCTCCTATGCTGGGCAGGTGTCAGTAGGTGGTGATGGCAAAGACCACCATGGGCCTGCTCCCCAACACAATTGTTCACAAGTGCACACACAGCCATACAAACACACTCATAGTCACACACAGCATGAAGTCACACACTCAGGCACACTCACAGTTAATACATACGTGTGTAAGCAGAGACACACAGACATACACATGTAAACACACACAAGCATGTGTGAAATCACACACATGCACACACACAGAACACTTCCACAGGCTATCTAAGGACACACCACTAAGTTTCTCAGGAAACTTCTGCTGGATTCCCTCACTGCTCATACCCTCCCGGCCAGTAGGCTGGGGTCACTCCCACAGCAACAGGAACTGGCCACTGTGTAGAGTCAAGAACGTGCCTTCACTGTGCCATGACTTCATTTCTCTGGAATGGTCCTGCCTCCACTTCCCAACAGAATACTCTAAACGTCAAGACCACACATTGGGACCTGTGCTAATCTTTATAAGTTGACGCATGATGGACAAACCATTAATAAGATTTAAAAGTTTCCCTGCAAGGGCTTTAGTGGGCCTTAAGGCAGAGCCTGGCCCTTAGGGCAAATCCATTATTCTCAGTACCATCTGGTAGGCGGAGTCTGGGTAGATCAAGCTCTGTCACTGTAATAGACAGAAAGGACAGAGCACCCTGGAGCAGGAGGGGAATAAGCAAGAAAATTAACATTAAGTAGGAGAGCTGGGCAGGTGGAAAGGTGGAAGCTCAGACTGGTGCTGGCAGTTCCCTTTCTACAGGGATCAGCTTGCCACAGGATCTACCATGTGACACTCCACGAGAAGGCACCCCAAACTGTGCCCCTGGGCATCAACTGCCATATCCTTGACCTGGCTCCTAACACCTCTTGTCTCTGATTTCTTGTTTTCTGACTTTGGCTTGATTTTTAACTATTTCATGAACCTGTTTGTTATACATATAGGGTACTGCATACAAGTTACATGAAATTGGACTCCAAATAGCTTAATTCATTTCTTTTTTTCTGCCAGACAGGACCCAAAAATCCAACACAAGTAATCCTCAGGCGTGGGAAAGGAGTAAGTTATCCCCACCTTCCATTATGCTGCTAAGACTTATGAAGCAGCAGCAATGTGGCCCCAATCCCTACTCCAAATGTGGAAAGCTATACATACCAAGGAGTAGGGATTGCAGAAATAAATACAGGACAACTGCAGACATCTAATCTTGAAATGTCACCTGTCTGGACTTTGGCAGCAGAACCCCAGAAAACACAGGATTATGGTTTTGTGTATATAGACATTGTCCTCTAGTCCAAAGGATATGACTCCGTGGCAGATGGGAACCTGGAACATTGGATATTATCTTAATTACACTGCTTAGTTCCACAGCTAAATGTCAAGATCACACCTGTGCTAATCTTTGGAAGTAACACTGCTGAATGCTAAGGCCTACTTCTTGATGGCAATGTGGGTAGATTTCACATTCCTTTGTCCATTAGGCAGGTCCAGTGTATGCATGGAAAATTTGTGTTTAAAATACTTTCCTCACTGACTTTTTATTGAAATTTCAGAGATGCTTCCTGGGGACAGAGGGAGTTGCAAGTTGCTAAATTCAAATTTCTAAGCACCATATTTATTTCTTGCGGCAAACCATGTGGATGCTGACTCCTCCGTATCAGCCTAACCTTAAAGGCACACCCTAAACAGCCACATGGGGGACTACTTAGTGACTCATGGTGGGAGGTAGGCAGATGGATGAGCAGGGGAGAAAATCTCCGAAAATGCACAACGCCCTCCCAGGTAGAGAGTGTCTGGGACATAGGCCTGGGTCACCCACAGGGCAACTCTTTCTGTGGCCAACACTTCCTGGGGCCCAACCTGGTCCTGGATTTGCCTGGGGAAGACCTTTTCGTTCACGCCCCATAAGGGAGTGTCGCCACTCTGCTCCCAAACTGGAGCAACCTGCCCTCCTCTTCTCCAGTCCAAAATCCCCTTCAGCCCTCCTCCCTCCTCTGCCTCAGGGGCCCCAGCCAGGCTCGGCCCGAAGTGGTTTCTGTCCCTTCCTCCCTCCTCCTGTTCCTCTCCACCATTTCTCATCGCCTTGCACTCATTCTATGCTCCTATCCGCCGTTTCTCTTGTCCCTCTGCTCCTGCCTCCCTCGCCCCATTCACCCTCCTCCTGCCCGTGGTGCCGCATTCAACCTTCCTTCTGCCCCGCACTTCCCTCTCTCGGTACGAAGCAGGTTGTGAGAGCCCTGACAACAACTCCCCGGACGGCGGCACAAGCCCCTTACCCGGGCGCTGCAGGCCCGCGGTGGCCCGGCGGCCCTCGGACGTGGGGAAGAGCCCGCCACCCGGCGCGGGGACGTGGCCAGCAGTACAGCCAAGAGAGCTCAGGGCAGCGCGCCCTGCCGGGCCCCGCCCAGGACGGCCGGAAGTGACGTCACGGAGGCGGGCCCGGGGCGGGGCGTCCCGTCTGGGGCAGGAGTGGTCCCCGCCGAGTCTGGCGCTGCCGGTCGCGAGCCGGAAGCGAGGGGTGTGGCTGCACTCAGGCCCCGCCTCCAAGGCCCGCTCGGGCCCCGCCTAGCGCGCGGCCTGAAAGGGCTATTTTCGGTAGGTCTGCGGCGGAAGCGGGCGTTCCCGGGGCGCGGCTCCCGGGCTGTGCTAGCTGGCGTTTGGGGGTCCCGGGAGGGGCAGGTCGACGTCTGCGGTACCCATTCGGAGCGCAGGGGACCGAGCCTGCGGGTGACCTCGAAGCAGACTTCCGCCCGAACCCACCTACATTCCCGCGCTTCCCCCCACCTCTTGCGTCCAGTAGCTTGGGAGGCTCTGGGGTGCCCTCGAAGTCACAGGGGTGGCAGCTAACGATCTGTGCACTTACAAGGGGTCAGGCCCGTGCTAAGCCCTGTACCCGCAGGGCCAAGGACTGAATTCTGCAGTAGGACATGGAGGAAGGAGCTTCGTCCCAGATTCAAAAACTGAGGCTCAGAAAGTGCTTTGTAAGACATGAAGTAAAAATGGGGCAAACGGAAAGGAAAGTATGTGGGACTTAACTTTAATTAGAAAAGGTTTGGCATGTTACTAGTTCTGTGACTGCAATCTGTGCAAGACCCTCAGGCACCCCCGAGTCCAAACTAAAACCCATCAAGGATAACCTCCCAGGAGGAAACCAAAAAGGCTCTATTTCCAGTTTTATAACCCACCTTGGGGTGTTGGGCTAGGAAACCGAACACACAGCTGAGAGAGTGCAAACAGGGTCAACGGCCTCTCTGAGCTCTGGGAGCCTCTGAAATGCGATTTATGATGTCACCACCGCGGTGTCCAGTTTAATGTTGCAGGGACCTGGATTTGCTGAGACCTAGCCCATTTGGGAAGATATGTGAAGACAAGATCCTTTGGCTTTGTGTGTGCTCTTAATGCTCCCAGTAAGCTCAGCTCTCACAGAAGTGTGGTTTCCATACTCACTACAGAAGTGAAAATACTTCAGGAACAGCCAAATGAAGTTCTCTCCTCGTCCATCTCAAAACTCAGTGTCTATGTCTTCATTTCCTCTTTGGCAAAATAGGTCTGTATTTTACTTCTGGGATTAAAATCACAAAGACAACACACAATCCCTTCTCTCTAGAGCATCTACCATCTGTTTTTGTAAAGTTTTGTTGGAACACAGTCTTACCTCTTCACCAGGTACTGTTTGTGGCTGCTTTTTTCCCTTTCGTTTAAACTTTATTTTTAATGTGGCTGTTTTTCCCATAAAAGGGCAGGGTTGAGTAGTTGCAGCAGAGCCTATATGGTTCACAAGGCCTAAAATATTTCCTTTCTGGCCCTTTATAGAAAATGTTTGATGGGTGGCGCCTGTGGCTCAGTGGGTAGGGTGCTGGCCCCATATACCGAGGGTGGTGGGTTCAAACCCGGCCCAGGCCGAACTGCAACAAAAAGTAGCCAGGTGTTGTGGTGGGCACCTATAGTCCCAACTACTCGGGAGGCTGAGATAAGAGAATCGCCTAAGCCCAGGAGTTGGAGGTTGCTGTGAGCTGTGATGTTACAGTACTCTACTGAGGGCGATAAAAGGAGACTCTGTCTCTTAAAAAAAAAAAAAGAAAAAGAAAATGTCTTTTCTAACTCTAAAGTGTTACTACAAAATGTGTTTCAGACATCAGAAATACCTGGCCAGGACAGTCTGGCATGTGAGGAGACACATTCTCATGTGGTATTCTGCCTTTTGGTGGGTTGGGGTCACTGGAGGCAAGTGTTCATTGAAGGCACAGCTCTGGGAACTGCATAGCTGCTTCTGTAGCGTAATCGAATGGTAAAGCAGGGCAGGCGAACCATTTCTGATGGCTGTGGATAAAATACAAATGGAAAGATACAATTAAGTCCTCCAGCTTTTGTCTGAAGGCCTGGATTGTTTCACGTGCTTTCTGCGCAGAAATAGCTAAATCAGCTCAGAGTTCTGTCCTCTTAGCTATTGAATTAGCAATGTTATTTGAATGTAAGGCTTCTCTGGACACCGCATTTGAGAGTGAGGGCTCTGGAGTAACAATGCCTTCTGCTTCGTGTCCTGGCTTCATTTTTTTCACTGAGTGACAACAAACAGGATGTTTGGACTGTGCCTCAGTTTTACCATACAGTTGACTTTGGTGTTTACAGTAGTCACGTTTAATAAAGTCCCCAAGTACACTAACTTATTGAATGCTACACTTAGGGAAAAATAAAGGTTTCTGTGAGCCTTTGGCTACAACATTTTTATCAATCAGTAACCTTGTTTTTTTGTTTCTTTTTAGAGACACCTTGTTTAATGTTTATTACTGATTCATCAACATTGAACCCACAGCCAATGGCACTGTTAACTCATGCCTAAACAAAGCTCATCTAACGTGTATTTTATCTGTAAGGCACAGCACAGCCTTTTGCACTTAGGAACTCTAGAATTATGGACAGCCCCTTCAGCACCATGTGTTGGGGCTGTTTTGAATGGCAAGATCACCAACAAAAAGGACAAAAATTAGAAAAACATGGCATTAAAAAGACAAGCAAAACAAGAGGGCAAGTGGAGCGTTACCTTGCAGATCTCATTTGGGAACATGCATGTTGGTGACTCAAAATGCCCTCTGCTCTGCACACATGCATCCATGTGTTTTTGTTTGTTTTTTGCGGTTTCTGGCTGGGGCTGGGTTTGAACCCGCCACCTCCGGCATACGGGGCCAGCGCCCTACTCCTTTGAGCCACAGGCGCCACCCATGCATGTGTTTTGAATGACCTCAAACGTGGCAAATACTGATTTGGGAGTTTGGAATAAAGTTTAGCCAGTAATTTAAAATTTGCAAATTTGGAATACTTGGGTCATGAGGATCAACTGTACGTTAAGCTAAAGAAGTAATAAGATCTGCTTTATGAGCTAGTCCAGACCTTCTGGAAGTTTCTTCTCTCCTCCCCTTCAGGAGGAGGCCTATACTTTGCTCTTTGCTCTACTCTTTATTGTCAGTATTTGCAAATAGAACATTCATTTTCAAGCTCTAAACACAAAAATAAAGACGTTAAAATTTTAAGAATAGAAAAGAATACTTGCTGAGAATAGGCATAGAATTACATATGTAGTGTATGACCCATCCTCCTGATCAGCACTCATTGTGTTCAGAAATATTATTGTGGTTTTTGGGTATTTGGCATAGCTGAAAAAAAAGTATTAAGGAAAATGAAATCATCCTGGTATGGATTACATGGAATTTTTAACTTCAATTTTTTTTAAAGCATGTTTTTAGCTGGGCGTGGTGGCTCATGCCCATAATCTCAGCACTTTGGGAGGCCAAGGTAGATGGATTGCTTGAGCTAAGGAGTTTGAGACCATTGTGAGCAAGAGCGAGACCCTGTCTCTACAAAAAAACAAAAAAGAAAACTAGCAAGATGTTGTGGTGGGCACCTGCAGTTCTAGCTACTCAGGAGGCTGAGGCAAGAGGATCGCTTGAGTCCAAGAGTTTGAGGTTGCTGTGAGCTATGACACTATGGCACTCTACCCAGGGCAACAGAGTGAAACTCTGTCTCAAAAAAAAAAAAAAAAAAGCATGTTTTTAATTTCAATAAATTCATAGTTTAATTCAAAGGTATTTTATATGGTTTTAAAACTTTGAAGATCAATATACATATAGGAAAATGCACATTTCCGCTTACAGCTTGATGGATTTCACAAACTGAACCCGTATCGTCAGCACGCAGTTAGGAAACAGTAGTACCAGCACCCTGGAGACTGCCTTGTACCACCATCCTAGACCCAGACTCTGTGGAGATCCAGAACAACTTGAACTCTCTTACATTGCTGCTGGGAAAGCAAAATGGTACAGTCACTCTGGAAAAGGGTTTGGCAAGTAAATATATGCTATACGACCTGGTAATACACTCATAGGTGTTTACCTCAGGGAAATGCCACTCATCCAACTCTGATGGCATTGAACCACTGTCTTCCCTCCATCCCTGGCCCTGAGATGGCACAGGAAATCCATCCTCATGTACCTCTGGCTTACTGCCTCCTAGTCCTGGTGGCATTGGTGACTTTTCTGGCCCCAAGGCCATGCTCGGAACCCTGTTGTCACTCACGTGGAGAGGCTCCAGCTTAGCGATAGCCTTCCCTGGCTCTCAACCATCCTTCCATTCGTCCCACCACTCTGCCTCCACTGTACCTGTTCTTGGGCCAAGTTCACACCTGGTGGTCCTTTTGTCACTGCCTTCTCTTCCTCCTCCAGCTTAGATTCCTTGATCTAACAAGTCAGTCACTCTCTTGCTAATCCAGAGTCTTCAGCATCCTTGACCTGCCAACTCACCCCTTGGCAATGGCAAAACCACTGGTTTCCTGCCTCCCCCAGGCCCAAGCCATCTGTATTACGGTAACCACCCCCTGCTGACCTGCGGGGCACCCTCTCCGGTCCCCTTCCCCCATCTTCAAAAACTTCTCCACTTTCAGCAAAACGTTGGCCCTTCATTCAAAGAGAAAACAGCAGCCCAGTGATAGGAGCTCCCTGCCTGCCTGCACCAGGCCTGAGTAAATACCAAGCTGAGGACATCTGCTGGCCGTGGAGGATCTCCTTGCCCAGAGCTGGTTCCTGTCTCCCTGGGAACTTTATCCCGGTGATTAACTCCTGCCGCTCCTGGCTGTCATCCTCTCTGACCCCCCTCTTTCCCTTAACGGTGAAACAAGCACGGGTCTGTACTGTGGACCCACAAGAGGCCCTGCGCCCCACGTCCCAGTGTCTACTGGGCTCCCTTCTCCCCTGTACATCCCACATTCATCTTCTCACCTCCCCTTAATTTTTGCCAAGCTTTTTACAGTATTGTCAACGTAATGAATATACAGCAAAGGGCAAAAGACATAAATGGGCAGCACAACTAATAATTACAAAGTGAATAATCAACTACCAGCCAGGTCAAGAACTAGAACTTTACCAGCTCTCCAAAAGCTGTCTGTGTGTCTGTCTGTCCTTGCCCAAAACGCTCTCCTTCTTCCCTACAAGTAACAAGTTTCCTGCCTTTTGTAAGAATCCTGCCCTTGCTTTTGTTGGGGTTTGACGCCTTTCCAGGCATTCTGGAACAAACTCACTGTGAGCATCAGAGGGGTGACTGTACTGCTGCCTTGCCTGGCGGCTGGCTTCTTTTGGTCTGTGTTAGAATTTGGTTGTTTTATGTAGCTGTAACGTGGGTGTTCTCATTGCTATTTTGCATGTCATTATACATATGACGACAATCTATTAATCCACTTCTCTTGTGAACTAAAATAAAATCTTAAGCCTTCCCTCAGTCAACCTAACAGACCCCTCCTGGCTAAGAAGACCCCAGAGATACCCTAAAGCTGGGCTGCTGGCCATGAGAGGGAAATTAGATGTGCCTGTCAGGCCCCCTCCCTCTTTAGACATGTCCTTTGTAGCTCATTAACAGGTCAAAGTCTACGCAAGACAAAGCTTCAGCCATTTCTGCAGGGCCTCAATTTACTTAAGATTGCTTGAGTATGGGTATGTATTTGATGGTTTATCTCTGATTATCCGACCTGTTTTTTTTGTTTTTTTTGAGACAGAGTCTCATTGTGTCACCCTGGGTAGAGTGCTGTGGCGTCATTACTCACAGCAACCTCCAACTCTTGGGCTTAAGCGATTCTGTTGCCTCAGCCTCCCAAGTAGCTGGGACTACAGGCGCTCACCGCAATTCCTGGGCTATTTTTTGTTGTAGTTATTATTGTTGTTTGGTAGGCCCAGGCTGTGTTCAAACCCACCACCCTCGGTGTATATGGCTGGCGCATAACCACTGTGCTGTGGGTGCTGAGCCAGACCTCTTTAACTTAAAACATTCCAAGCCTTTTCACAAAGCTTCGTTTCTTTAACCAAATACAAATCAAAGCATCTTTAAACCCAAACTATAATCCCTTGGAGATGTCTTCCCTGTCCTGCCTTGGTTTTACGGTCAAACCAACACACACCTTCTGGGTATCACTTTATGATTTTCTGTTATTCTCATCTCCCTGAAATGTCTCAAACCCGACTGTAGCCCAACCACGAAGGGCCCACTCGCTCAGGCTTCCTAGGTGTGGTCTCAGGACGTGGTTGCACATTCTGGCTCAGAATGAACCTCTTTATTTTACAGAGTTTGGGTTCTTCTCTGTTGATACTCTGCAGATCAACATTTGGGTTATTTCTAGTATTTAGGTATCACAACAGCGTTATGGCCATTCTTGTATGTTGGAAATGTTGACTATGCACCTCTAGCCAACCCCGTAAGATACCCTATTTCTTATGGGCCCACCTGCAGCTTCTCCATGCCAATGGGGCACAGCTGGAGCCTTCCCTCTCCTAGTTGTAAAGCTTCCCCACTCCTCTGCCTGCCTTTGATTCTTTACAAAACACAATCAATGGTGGGTGGCCAGCTCCCTGCTGTAGCTGCTCTAAATAAACAGGCTTTGTGTTTCCTCCTTTGGATGGTCTTCACTTCCACACTTCCCATTCACCTCTCTGGTTACTGTGGAAGTGCCACCCTGGGGGACTGCAGACGATTTGTGCCCATCCCACGTCAGCCTCTGCACCTGGGAGAGGGAGAGGACAGCGCCCTGCCCCAACACACCTTTGTGGATGTTCTGGTTTGCTGGATGCCTTCCCACCAGGCCGGTAGAACTGATGGTCCCAGAAAGTAAGAAAGTGCTAAAAAAAAAAAAAAAAAAAAAAAAGGAAAGGAAAGAAAGAGAAAGAGAAAGAAAAAAGCATAAGAGTCAAATTGAAAGGGCTGTTAATGACCAAGGTGGGAACAACTAAACAAAGTAATGGTAGAATTCAATTATAACCCAAAGAATAAAACCAATATTCATGAGCCCACGTAGGTATAAATGACTAAAAAAATGAATAAATGAGAAGCGATAACTCTTCCTTACAGAAGGATCTGAATTATTAAAGGTGGGAGGAAGGAGGGAAATAGAATATGACGATTAGAACACTATAGTAATAATTGCTATGGACTAGATCAAGGAAGAAGACTGAAATGAATGGGTGGAAATTAAAGCAGAAATAGGATGTTTTCACAGTCTCAAAGTATCTCCCCTAAGACATTTACTAATTAAGAAGGGAAAAATAGTAACTTAATCGTGGAGAATCCTGGCACATGCCAACCTCACATGCTCAGGGTGAATGGTACAAATCAACACTGCAAACCCTCCATCTGAGGCACCTGGAAGAGCACACGGCGTCAGTACCCTTCCCAGTAACATCCGACCTCAGTCTCATCACAAGAAACACTTTACAAACCCAGACCGAAAATGACCTGCAGGGCTGGGCACCGGGCTCCCGCCTGTAGTCCCAGCACCCTGGGAGGCCGAGGCGGGTGGATGGGTTGAGCTCAGGAGTTCGAGACCAGCCTGAGCAAGAGGGAGACCCCATCACTACTAAAAAGTAGAAAAACTAGCTGGTTGTGGTGGCTCACACCTGTAGTCCCAACTACACGAGAGGCTGAGGCAAGAGAATCGCTTGAGCCCATGAGTTTGAGGTCGCTGTGAGCCAAGACACAACGGCACTCTACCCAGGGCGACAAAGTGAGACTCTGTCTCAAAACAAAACAAAAATAAAAGTATCAAAGGTGAAAGTCATGGGAGAGGAGAAAAGACTGAGGAACTGTCACAGATTGGAAGAGACCGAAGGGAAGGACAGCTAACTACAAAGTGGGATTTAGGATTGAACTCTGGGAGAGAAAAGGGGGTGGGTAGAAAATGAGAAATCCAAATAAATTCTGCAGTTCAGTTAATAGCACTGTTCAAGCTGATTTCTTAGTTTTTTTGTTCCTTTGTTTTTGTTTTTGAGACAGTCTCACTTTGTTGCCCCTGGTAGAGTGCTGTACTGTCACAGCTCACAGCAACTTCAAACTCTAGGGCTCAAGAGATTCTCTTGGCTTAGCCTCCCGAGTAGCTGGGACTACAGGTGCCTGCCACAATGCCTTGCTGTTTTTAGAGAAGAGGTCTCGCTCTTGCTCAGGCTGATCTTGAACCCGTGAGCTCAGGCAATCTACCCACTTCAGCCTCCCAGAGTGCTAGGATTATAGGTATGAGCCACCACACCTGGCCTGATTTCTTAGTGGACCTACTAAAGACCAAATTGTCTGTGAGATTTTAGTAATACAAATGGCCTTTTATTATTTATTTGTTTTTTTTTTTTTTTTTTTGAGACAGAGTCTCACTATGTTGCCCTCAGTAGAGAGCTGTGGTGTCACAGCTCACAGCAACCTCAAATTCCTGGGCTCAGCGATTCTCTTGCCTCAGCCTCCCGTGTAGCTGGGACTACAGGTACCTGCCACAACGCCTGGCTATTTTTTTTTTTTTTTTTTTTTTTTTTGGCGGGGGCTGGGTTTGAACCTGCCACCTCCTGCATATGGGGCTAGCGCCTTACCTCTTTGAGTCACAGGCACCGCCCCCTGGCTATTTTTTGTTGCAGTTGTCATTGTTGTTTTAGCTGGCCGGGGTCAGCTTTGAACCCACCAGCCTTGTTGAATGTGGCTGGCGCCCTACCCGCTCAGCTCCGGGCGCCACCCGAAAGCAATTAAATTTCTAGAAGTAAAAATTGAGTAAATACTTTTCTAGACTTGGGGGCATGGAAGGCCTTTCTAGGCATGAAATGAAACCTAAAAGGCAAAGAATTTGGAAAAATTGTGCAGAAATTAAAACCATTATGAAGTATATGTTGGGAAATTTTTTGCAATACACGTGATGAACAAAGGTCTTAGTTATAAAAAGCTTGTTCATATCTTTCAGATGAAGAAAAGGACACCTGAATAGAAAAATCAACATGGCTGTGCTCCCTCTGAAGGCTCCCGGGGAGGACCCTTCCATGGGTCATCCAGCTTGTGGTGGCTGCAGACAATCCTTGGCATTCTTGGAGTTCCAACCCTGTCTTCATCTTCACGTGGCCTTCTCCAGGCTGTGTGTCTGCATCTCGGGGTCCAAATTTCCCTTCTTTGAGGACTCCAATCACAGGATTGTGGCCCATGCTAATCTAGCATGACTTTATTTTAACTTGCCTGTATCAGCCAAGACCCTGTTTTCAATGAAGGCCACATTCACAGGTGGTGGCGGCTAAGACTTCAGTGTGTCTTTTTAAGGAACACAATTCAGCCTATAAGGGATACGAATGGGCATATCACAGGAAAAAGGATAAATTGACAAAACATAAGAAATATTGCTCAACAACATAAACCATTAAGACAGAAAAACTTAAAATGGAAATGAGTTTTTGTTTGCACCTATTAGTTTGGCGAAGATTAAAAATAAATTGAGAGTAGGGCGGTGCCTGTGGCTCAAAGGAGTAGGGTGCCGGCCCCATGTGCTGGAGGTAGCAGGTTCAAACCCAGCCCTGGCCAAAAACTGCAAAAATGAAAAATTGAGAGTATCCAACATTGGTGAGGTCTGGGGGTAGGGGAGCCATATTTCCATTTTAAAATCTCAAGTTTTAATTCTTTTTTTTTTTTTTTGAAACAGAGTCTCACTCTGTTGCCCTGGGTATAGTACTGTGGCGTCATAGCTCATAGCAACCTCAAACTCTTGGGCTCAAGTGATCCTCTTGCCTCAGCCTCCCAAGTAGCTGGGACTACAGGTGCCCACCACAATGTCCAGCTGATTTTTCTTTTTTTCTTTTTTAGGAGAGATGAGGTCTCTTTGTTGCTTAGGCTGGTCTGGAATTCCTGAGCTCAAGAAGTTTACCTGCCTCGGCCTCCCAGAATGCATAAGCCACCATGCTTGGCTCTCAATTTTTAATTCTTCTTTCTACTTTCTTTCTATTTCTATTATTTTTAGAAATAACATTTTTATCTTTCTCCTCGACATTACAAGCACCGAGCAATTCTTTGAGTGCAGACATCTCCCTATTGACTCACAAACTATCTCCTACTAGTTTAGGGCTGCGTTCTCTTCTCTCTCAGGAAAACTAGACTTTATTATTATTTTGTATAGTGATTTGTTTACATTTAACTAAATATTTGCCTTTTTCTTTGCTCAGCATTCCCTCTTACAACTCAGACCTTTTCCACTGAAGAATATTTTAAAGAAGTTTCTCTATTGAAGGTCTGTGAGTAAGCGCTTAGATTTGTTTGCCTGAGAAAATCTTTATTTCTCCTTCATTCTTAATGTATTTGTCTGGGTTCTCCAGAGAAACAGAACCAATAGGATATATAAAAAGGCAGAGGTTATAAGTCATTGCCTCATGTAGTTGTGGAGGCTGAGCTGTGGCAAGTTGAAGACCCGGGAGAGCTCACAGTGTAAGAACCAGTCTGAATCCAAGTCCAAGAGTGGGACCCAGATAATTCAGATAATAATGCATCTTTTCACAAGTATTCCTAAATTTTTGTGTTAGAATCAGATATTCTACTAGGTCTTATAAGCTAATAAAAGGCAAAAAAAAAAAAAAAAAGTGTTTTTGCAGCAAGTGAGTTACATCATAAAGTAAAATTGTTTCTTTGAGAAACACTTCAGAGCTGGTTGTTCATTTCTTTTTTTTTTTTTTTTCTGTAGAGACAGAGTCTCACTTTATCACCCTCAGTAGAGTGTTGTGGAGTCACAGCTCACAGCAACCTCCCACTCCTGGGCTTAAGCGATTCTCTTGCCTCAGCCTCCCGAGTAGCTGGGACTACAGGCACCCGCCACAGCACCCGGCTATTTTTTTGTTGCAGTTTGGCCAGGGCCGGGTTTGAACCTGCCACCCTCGGTATATGGGGCCGGCGCCCTACCCACTGAGCCACAGGTGCCGCCCTGGTTATTCATTTCTTGACAAGTATGCTTCCCTTTGTACACTAGAGTCATAAATTCACATTGCCTTGTGGCCACAAACAGGCAAAAGGAAGTATTTGCCCAGAAAGTGGTTTGTTCTTATTGTTTAAACAAGTTCCTTTTCAAACAGTTTCATTAATTAAAAGAAATCAGATAAGGACACGTCTTCTGGGCAGCGCCTGTGACTCAAAGGAGTAGGGTGCTGGCCCCATATACCCGGAGGTGGTGGGTTCAAACCCAGCCCTGGCCAAATACTGCAAAAAAAAAAAAAAAAAAAAAGAACATGTCTTCTGTGCCAGCTTGAGCGGTCAGGCAGAGGAGATGCAGTCTCTCTTGCTCTGCCCTTTTGTTCTAGTCAGGCCTGCAACTAACTGTATTAGGCTATTCACATCAGGAAGGCAAATCTGCTTGACTTATCTACAGATTGAAACATTAATCTCATCCAGAAACACTCCCACAGACATACCTAGAATAATATAGGGTGTCCATAAAGTTAAAATAGATGACTATTTTAGATTGGACACAAACTTTATGCACACCCTGTGGTTCACCAAATGTCTGGGCACCCCATAGCTCAGTCAAGTTGACACATAAAATTAACCATTCCTCTTGGAGATTGTTTCCTGGATTGAGAGTAGTTTCTGCACTTGAGGATGTTTTCCTGTCACTGCCAGGGTAACTGATACTCCTTTGCTGGTGTTCCATTATTTTCTCTGGCTGCTTCTAAGCTCTCATTCTTTTTGATGTTCTGCTATTTCACGGTTTTATACCATTTTTTCATTTATTGCCTCTTGGCCCCAGATGCACCCTTCTTTATCTGCCAAGAGATGATGGGGAAGAGGGGTTGTTTGTCCTGTTTCTGGTCTGTTACTCTCACTAGCTGCCAACCCATTGGGCAACTACCCAACCAAGAGCTGCAGAACTGAGACCTCACTGTAAAACATTCCCAGAGGGTGGATTTCCGGGGAGTGTTGCTGGCATGAAACATGGGTGAATTTTCACCATCTACGGAGCCACACCTTCAAAATCTCCTCCTCCTTCTCCTCCTTTTAAGACAGAGTCTCACTCTGTCACCCAGGCTAGAGTGCTGCGGCATCACAGCTCACAGCAACTTCAAACTCCTGAGTTCAAATGATCATCCTGCCTCAGCCTCCCAAGTAGCTGAGACTACAGGTGTCCACCAACAACACCCGGCTAATTTTTCTATTTTTTTTTAATTTTTATTAGAGAGGAGTTCTCATGCTCAGGCTTGTCTTGAACTCCTGGCTCAAGTGATGCTCCCACCTCAGCCTCCCAGAGTGCTAGGATTGTAGGCGTGAGCCACCGTGCCTGGCCAGCTGTGTACTCTTCAACAAGAACTCTTATGGCTCCTCTCCCTTGAACGCTCTGCCTCAGCCCCAGTAGTAACTGCTCTTGATATTTGTTATTTTGTGTTCTTCAGAGTTCTCTTTAGCTCTTCCTACTCAGTCCCCCATTACTCCCATCTCCTGGTATAGTTTATAATTCTTCAGCATAAACTTCCCTATTCAAATTACCAAGTGGTTTTCGTCTCCTGACTGGACCCCAAACTATACACCCATGAGGTCTCAGGGTGTAGATTTCTTTTTATTTATACTTCTTGGGATCCACTGGGCTTTTTATGTGTGTGTGTGTGTTTGTGAGGCAGAGTCTCACTATGTTACCCTCGGTAGAGTGTGATGGTATCACAGCTCACTGCAACCTCCAACTCCTGGGCTTAAGTGATTCTCTTGCCTCAGCCTCCCAAGTAGCTGGAACTACAGGTGCCTGCCACAACGCCTGGCTATTTTTTGTTGCAGTTGTCATTGTTGTTTATCAGGCCTGGGCCAGTTTCTAACCTGCTGGCGCCATAACCACTGTGCTACAGGTGCCAAGCCCCACTGGACTTTGAGTCTGAGAATAGGTGTCTTTCATCCTGTCTGTAAAACTTTCTTTTGTTTTGTTTTGTTTTGTTTTGAGACAGAGTCTCACTATGTCACCCTCAGTAGAGTGCTGTAGGGTCACAGCTCACAGCAATCTCCAACTCTTGGGCTTAAGCAATTCTCCTGCCTTATCCTCCCAAGTAGCTGGGACTATGGGTGCCCTCCAGGACAACTGGCTAGTTTTTTTTCTCTTTCTATTTTTAGTAGAGGTGGGGGTCTCACTCTTGCTCAGGCTGGTCTGGAACTCCTGATCTCAAGCGATCCACCCACCTTGGCCTCCCAAACTACTAAGATTATAGGCATGAACCATTGCACCCAGCTCACAAAAAATTTCCTTAAAAAAATTAGCTGGTCGGCTCAGCGTCTGTAACACAGTGGTTATGGCACCAGCCACATACGCCAAGGACTCTAAGTTTGAACCCAGCCCTGGCCAGCTGAACGACAATGACAATTGCAACAAAAAATAGCCGGGCGTTGTGGTGGGCGCCTGTAGTCCCAGCTACCTGGGAGGCTGAGGCAAGAGAATCACTTAAGCCCAAGACCTTGAGGTTGCTGTGAGCTGTGACACCACAGCACTCTACCCAGGGTGACACAGTGAGACTCTGTCTCAAAAAAAAAATTAGCTGGTCATGGTGGCACATGCCTGTAGTCCTAGCTACTCAGGAGGCTGAGGTGGGAGGACCACTTGAGGCCAAGAGTTTGAGGTTACAGTGATCTATAATCATGCCACAACTGCACTCCAGCATGGGTGACAGACTAAGACCCTGTCTCAAAATAAATAAATAAATAAAGTCATTAGTTTCACTCCCATGACAACTCATTAGTCCATGAATGGATTCAATAATTTATGGGGGCAGAGCCCTCAAGGCCCAATCACCTCCTCCTGCCATATCTGCCACATTGGGGATTACATTCCCAATACATGACATTTGGAGGGGGACACATTCAAGCCACAACAGTCACCTTTCCATCAGACTTTGTTTTGAAGGCTCATCATGCTGCAACATGTGTTGGTACTTCATTCTTTTTTATTGCCAAATAAAGTTATATTGTATAAAAAATTACATTTCGTTTCGTTCATTCATAATCAGGTGGTGGACATTAGGGGTTGTTTCCACATTTTCCCTATTATAAATAATGAATGTTGTTATGAACATGTATGTACAAGTTTTTGTGTAGATTTATCATTCACTTCTCCTGGGTATATACCTGGGTGAGATGCTGGATCGTACGGCAACTTTATGTTTAACCTTTCTAGGATCTGCCAGACTGTTTTCCAGAGTGGCTGCGCCATCTGACGTTCCCAACAGAGGCAACTGGCTTCTCATCTGTTCATGTTTCAGAGCTGCACTCTGGGGATTCTTCAGACCTATCTCCAACACACTCACAAGCTTTATCTGATGTTTAATCTATCCATTTGCTTTATATTTAAACTATATAATTTGTATTTCTGGACTCTCATTCTTTTCTCCAAGTTGTCTGCAGAGTTGATGTTTTTGGCTTCTTTATAATATCCTCTTTTGTTTCTTTAAACTTTTTTTTTTTTAAGTGTGATGTTTATGATCTGAGGCTGCAGTTTGCTTTTTCTGCTGACTCTTTCTCAGGGTGGCTCATTTACTCCTGTGTCCTGTGCCTTTGTACTGCGTTAGTGGGGATTTTTTGAGGGCTCAGTTTCAAGGGCCACAGTCACCTGGCCTTGTCAGGCTCTGAGGGGCTCTCCCATCTTGGGACCACTTTATGTTTCACCTTCAACTTGGGACAGTATGTGGCTTCTCGTTTCAAACCCTTGTGAGTACAGTGGTGTGTTGAGAAATTGTTTTGGGGACTTTTCTGTCTTTTAATTTTTCTGCCCTGCCCTCGGCCAACAGAGTGAAGTCTCCTTTCCATCCTCTGGGCCTCTGTAGGGCAGATGTGTTGTTTAGTTCACTTTCTGAGGATGTGTCTTTTCAGGGAGTTCTCAGCTTCTTGGGGGGTGCTGACTTGACCTCCCACCTTGCTCAGGTCCTGGCCTTGGCTTCTGTCTTGAGCTGCTACCAGGGAAATCTAGCTCCAAGGCACCAGGGATCAGAGATGCTCCAAAGGAAGGTCCACTTGTACCCTCCTTGACTTTTTCTTTTTAAAATGGAGAATTTCAAATATATAAAAAATATATGAAGAAGGTTGGGTATTGTGGCTTATGCTTGTAATCCCGGTACTTTGGGAAGCTGAGCTGGGAGGATTGCTTGAGGTCAGGAATTCAAACCAGCCTGTGTAACATATTGAGATCCTGTTCCTACAAAAAATAAGAAAATAAAAAATGAAAAATTAGCCAGGCGTGGTGGCCCATGCCTATAGTCTTGGGTATAGCTGGGAGGCTGAGGCAGGAGGATTGCTTGAGCCCAGAAGTTCAAGGTTGCCGTAAGCTAGGCTGAGGCCATGACACTCCATCTAGCCTGGGTGACAGAGGGAGACTTTGTATCAAAAGAGATAAGAGAAAAGAAAAACAAACAGGCTTGGTGTCTATAGCTCAGTGGTTCGGGTGCCGGCCACATACACCAGGGCTGGTGGGTTTGAACCCAGCCCAGGCCTGCTAAACAACAATGACAACTACAACAAAAAATAGCCAGGCGTTGTGGCGGGTGCCTGTAGTCCCAGCTACTTGGAGGTTGAGGCAAGAGAATCACTTAAGCCCAAGAGTTTGAGGTTGCTGTGAGCTGTGATGCCACAGCACTCCACCTAGGGCCACATAGTGAGACTGTCTCAAAAACAAACAAACGAAAACCTTGTAGCCCCCACCAGTGGCCAATAAGGAGGTGGTCAGAACCATGTTCGTGAGCTTGGAGCCCATGCTCTTTGCCTTCATTTTGACAGCAGCTGGGTGTGCAGCTGCTGTCTGTCTGCCCTGGCCATCTTGGGAGACCTCACCTCCCCAGCCCCAGAAGTCTCCCCTGCAGAGTCCCAGCGCCCGGGAGAGCCCCGCAGGGCCTGCCGCTGCTGCCCCCTCGTGGCCGCGGCGCGCACTGCAGGTCCCAGGACCCGAGTGGCCAGCAACTCCGGCCAGGGCACTAGGTCCCCTGCCGGCCTCAGTGTCTTCCTCCCAGGACCAGCAGAGGGCCATGTAGGGCCCAGAAGTAATGGAGCCCTTGGCTCCACCCTTATGAGAGACTTCATATGAGGACTGAGGGACTTCAGTCAAGTCACCTGCTCCCATCTCAGTTTTACCCTCTGTAAATGGGCATAAATTAAGACCTGGAAGAGCTGTAGGGAAGATTCAATGAGCAAGCAGGGCCTCCATGGTGCTCCTAGAGGATGCACCCTGCAGCCCCTGGCTCAGCAGGGCAGTGAGAAGACCTGCAATCTGTCCCCTCCTTGTGTGGAGGAGACAAAGTCTTAGTGCAATGTACCCTGCAGAGTTTGGTGACTGTGAGGATAGGTGCTCCACGTCAAAGGTGCCTGCTGCTCCCAAGGCCTCCACCAACGCTGATCTTTGGTCAGAGTGGCCTTGGATGTGTTGGAGAATTATTGACAAGCAGGGAAAAGCATATGATCCCAGCCTGTGGAAGGAGGGGGGCTGATGGGAGGTGGGTCCCCGTTGCTAGGCACGCCCAAGTATTAGACCTCAGCCTTGTCAGCTTTGGTGAGGACCCCAGTCCTCATGGCCCCGATGCCCCAGCACATCTATCTTCAGGGTCACTGCCAGGCCCAGCCATCCTGCTGGTCCTAGGAAGCCAAAGAAGCCCCTGCCCACTTCTCCCGGGACCTAGGGCTGCTGTTCCATCCAACACCACAGGAGGGCCCTTGATGGGACTGAAGCAAACATGAGACCTCCAGGTGTGCCCTCAGCCACAGTCCTGGCACCCGTGTCCTCCAGGTGTGCCCTTAGCCACAGTCCTGGCACCCATGTCCTCCTCCGCCTCCTGTCCAAGGCACCTTTAATGACTTCCTTTCCCATCACTGCTGTCAAGGATGTCCGCATTAAGAACCTGTGGGATGGACTTGGGTCCCACAGGGAGGGTGGGGTGCTAGCCATGCCTGGCCCCAGACCTGGAGTCAGTGGTGCTCATACCACGCCCCACCTCCCACTAGAGTGCCCAGCCTAGTCCCTGGCTTACAGTGAGAGGAGCCCCGGAGGTCTGAGCCTGCTGTGAGGATGGAGAGGGACTCAGGCAGTGGGCTGGAGGCTCAAGGGTGCAGTGGAGGGAGCTGGGGTGCTGGAGGCAAGATGTAGCAGGAAATGCCCTTGCAGGTGTGGGCAGTAGGCAGCCAGTGTAGAAGGTGGGCGCAGTGCTTGGCAGCTGACAGGACAGAGGGGAAGGGACAGTGTGGAACAGCATGTTTCTGTGAGTAGTTTTTTTTTTTTTTTTTTTTTTTAAGAAGGGGGAGAATCATACTCATTTGTAAGACAGGAGGATGGAGGGGGATGAACCCCAGGAGTCCCTGTGAGGGCCAGGACCTGGGGCAGTGAAAGGCTGATGGTGGGGTGGACTAGCCTGGGTTCAGATCCCTGCCTGGCCACTTTGTGGCTGCATGACCTTGGGCAGGAGCCAGCCCCATTCTGAACCAGGTGTCTTGAGGGGTGGTTTGGAAGAATCCAGTGTTAAGGTGAGACTTTCTGCCTCAATTTTGCCAGAAGTACTGAAGACATAAAAGAAAATAGGTACCAGGGTGGCGCCTATGACTCAGTGGGTAGGGCACCAGTCCCATATACTGAGGGTGGCAGGTTCGAACACGGCCCCGGCCAAACTGCAACAAAAAATAACTGGGCGTTGTGGTGGGTCCCTGTAGTCCCAGCTACTCCGGAGTCTGAGGCAAGAGAATCACCTAAGCCTAGGAGTTGGAAGTTGCTGTGAACTGAGACACCATGGTGATAAAGTGAGACTCTGTTTCTAAAAAAAATAAAAATTAAAAAAGAAGAAAATAGATGCCTTCCTGCACAAGGCTCAGGCTCTAGAGAGACCACCCCCACTAGACTGCCCATCCCCTGCAGTGCCAAGGGTACGTGCCCCTGACATCCAAGCCTCTCCTGGGCTTTCCCCTAGGTCCTTGGACCCCAAATTTCCTGCCCAAGCAGCACAAAGGCTTCTCCCAGACCTTCCCTCCCACAGACACACCTTGTCCCTGGTGGGGGAGGGGTCTCCTCTTGCCAGTATGCTCCAGCACAGAACACTTAGAAGTCCAGAAAGTTCTACATGGAACTGTCTTCCAGGTATTATGAGGTATATTTATCCAGCCAGGAAGATCGAACGTTCTGTATTCCTTAGCTTGTTGGCAGATTTTGTACCTTTTTTTTTTTTTTTTTTTTTTTACAGTGACCATTCACGTTTTTGTTTGTTAAGGTTTTGCCACATTTGCCAGAAATATGTTACAAATATTGAAAGTATACTGCAGACAGCATGATGCTTCTCCATGACTTAGTTTAGAAGAGATCTCCCACAACATTCTCCTATACACACAGAATAACCATTTGTCACACCTACAAAAATATGAATAATCCTAATATCCTCAGAGCTATTTTTTAAGCAAGATATGATCAGTCAGGGTCTCTCTTTTTCTCTTTTTCTAGAGAACATCCCTTTACTTTCTTTGGTTAATGGTACTGATGTGGCAGACTGGGGGCTGGGATCTGGTTTGTTCTTCTATTGTGGGTCCCACCTGTTTTGGGGGGTGGGCAGAACCCAGCCCCACCAGCCCCAGGTGACAAACTTGGTCTCGTTTTCTCAGCCCTTTCCCAGTTTTAGCCTCAGAAGACCCACATCCTGGGAACCCCTATAGACAACTTGGGATAGCTATTCACCCTAATTAGCCTACCTTCCCCCATCTTGAGAATATAAAAGAGTGTGAAGTGGGTCAGAGGTGTGGAGGTGTGTCCCTCTTCTTCTCAAGCCTGGCAAGAAAGGCTTCGAGGAACCACGTGGATATGTGTCCCTTGGAGACGGGGTTGGAGGGCAGTAGTATGTGTCTGGTATTTGCTCTGTGCCTAACAAAGGCCAAGGCCATGGCTGTAGCTGCCTGGCAGGCTGGAGCTGGGCAGTGGCCTCACTGGGGTCAGCTACAGTTCCCAGATCACAGGCAGAGGCATGTGTTCACAGGGGTCAGCTCTTGAGAAATATCCAAGGTGCCCACACACAGCCTCAAGAGAAGGAGTCCACATTTGGAATCCAAGAAATCTACGGAGTCCAGTGATGGTCAGCAGGTGCAGAAGGAGAGAAGAGGCCAGCGGCCAGCCTGGCTTCCCACTGTGGCCTCCCTGCTGTGGCTTCCTGAGTTGCAGCTCTAAGTAGATCTGAGAGTTTTGCTTATTGAACTGGACTTGCAGTCTCTGCATTCCAGAGCAAAGGACCCTCTGAGCCTCTGGAGTGTGGTGGGCAAGCCTTTCTGTGCAGGGCCAGGTAGTAAATATTTAGGCCTCACAGGCCATCTGGTCTCCCTTGTAGCTACTCAGCTCTGCCACTGAGAAAAGTCAGAGACAAACCTCGCAAGCCCTTACCTCTCTGACCTCTGTGAAACAGGGCTGTGCAGACCAGAGCCTGTTCTAGCAGCCATGGTGCTGGAGGCCAGAAGCTTGAGAGTGAGGTGTCAGCAGGACTGTCCTCCATGCCCCCATCCCCCAACCTGGGGGCATTCCTTGGTTTACAGCCACATCACTCCAATCTCTGCCTCATTTTTCTTTTTTTTTTGGCAGTTTTTGGCCAAGGCTGGGTTTGAACTCACCACCTCTGGCATATGGGGCCGGCACCCTACTCCATTGAGCCACAGGTGCCGCCCTCTCTGCCTCATCTTTTTCTTTTTGAGACAGAGTCCATGTCACCCTTGGTAGAGTGCTGTGGCATCACAGCTCACAGCAACCTCAGACTCTTGGGCTTGAGAGTCTCTTAAGAGACTCTTGCCTCAGCCTCCCAAGTAGCTGGGACTACAGGCACCCGCTACAACACCTGGCTATTTTTGTTGTTGTTGTTGTTTTAGTTGTCCTTGTTGTTTAGCAGGCCCAGGCCAGGATCAAACCCGCCAGCCTCGGTATATGTGGCTGGTGCCCTACCCACTGAGCTATGGGTACGAGTCACTCTGCCTCATCTTTATGTGGCCTTCTCCCTTTCTCTCTCTTCTGTCCCAAATCTCCCTCTGCTTTTCTTTTATAAAGATGTCTGTCATTGGATTTAGGGCCACCTGGATAATCCAGTGTTCATCCTCATCTTAAAATCTTTAACTTAATTATACCTGCAAAGACCCTTTTCCAACCAGGCTCAGGGGCTCCAGGGATTACCTTGTGGCTCTATCTTTTTTGTTCAACCCACTGCAGGTGTCTTTAAAGAACTTAAAAATGCAAATGAAACCTGAATGCCAACTCTTCAATCTTCAGGGACAAATAAAACTGCTATATAGACAGGACACCCCGGTGGGCCTGTCCAGGGCATTTCTCTCCCAGAAGGCAAGTTACCCAGCAAGACAAGTGATGAGGAGGGTTGAAACCCAAGGGATGGGTGACAACCGTCAGAGGGAGAAGAGAAGCAGGGTGACTGCTGGGGGGGGGGTGGCACATTTTTTCTTCCACCTCATCTTGGGTCCATGTTAATCACAGTTTATGTGAACGGAGTGCTTTAAAGTGTAAAGACTACTTTTGTGAGTTGTAGT
Organism: Loris lydekkerianus; assembly: GCA_963574355.1. Classification (NCBI taxonomy): domain Eukaryota; kingdom Metazoa; phylum Chordata; class Mammalia; order Primates; family Lorisidae; genus Loris; species Loris lydekkerianus. The sequence continues at coordinate 10,663 of CAUYPK010079568.1, read as the reverse complement.
GGAGGTTCACATCAGCGCAGAGAGGTAAGAAGGTGAGCAGATGTCGGCATTCTCATTTTATGAATGACAAGCTGTGGCTCAGCCTGTATCCTTCCCGCCCCATGTGTCCCCACAGAAACCATGGCTTGCTACCAACTCGTCTTCCAGAGCCTAGCACTGAGGACGTAGTGGCCTTCCTTTGCCTTTTCCTGAGGCAGGCTGCGGGAGAGAAGACTGTGGGGGTCTGAGGGTTGGGCCAGGCAGTGGGCATTCCCACTGGGAGCCTCCGCTGAGCTGTCTCAGGAGAATCCTCTGGCTCAGAGAGCCCTGGGAACACCTCTGACCACAGCAGGCGGGCAAGAGGGGCTCTTGTGCCCAGAATAATTTACCAGAAGGCCGGGTGCAGCGGCTCATACCGGTAATCCCAGCACTCTGGGAGGCCGAGGCGGGTGGATGGCCTGAGTGCAGAGTTCAAGACCAGTCTGAGCTAGAGGGAGACCCCGTCTCTAAAAGTAGCTGGGCATTGTGGCAGGCACCTGTTGTCCCAGGTACTTGGGAGGCTGAGGCAAGAAGATCACTTGAGGCCAATAGTTTGAGGTTGCTGTGAGCTATGACGCCACAGCACTCTACCAGGGCTGACAGTGAGACTGTCTCAAAACAAACGAACAAACAAAAACAAAAAAAAAACCTTATTGGAGTCAGCATGGTCCACCTTGGGAAGGAAACCAAAAACACATTCCACCAAGTATTACAAGGCTGAGACAGTGTCCTCTGATGGGACCTGAATGGACCCCAGTTGGGCCCATCCTCAGAAATGATCAGTTGGGACAGGTGCTTCACCCCCATTATTTCACTGGGATGAAACTTGCATCTGGGCAATGAACTTGGGGTGAACACTTCCAAGTGTGCAGCATAAAGAAAGCTCGGTGGACCGATGAGATGTGACAGGCAGCCTTCTGGGGAAATGGGAGCTCAGGGTGTTCTCTGCCTGCTTATCACATCACTGAAAGGTTAAAAGGTACTACCCTTGTGGGGTCAGAATTCTGCAGAGTAACACAGTGATGGGCTCTGATTCCTTCTCTCAGAGTGAGTTTTCTCTTTCTTTTGTTTTTTTGTTTTTTACAGTTTTTGGCAGAGGCTGGGCTTAAACCCACCACCTCTGGCATATGGGGCTGGCGCCCTACTCCTTTGAGCCACAGGCGCCGCCCATAAAGTGACTTTTCTCAAAGCTCTAACTGAGGTCAGGCGCCCTGGGACCTTGTGCTGATGTGCCTGGGGGCGTGGGCACAGTCCCTTCCCTGTCTGGGGTGGACTCTGGTATCCCCTTCATGATTCTCCACTTTTTTTTTTTTTTGGCCAGGGCTGGGTTTGAACCCTCCACCTCTGGTGTATGGGGCTGGTGCCCCACTCCTTGAGCCACAGGTGCCACCCCATGATTCTCCACTTTTTAGCATTCTTGGTACATTTTTCTTTTTATTGTTTGCACTACTGACTGTAGAGTCTTCAGCTTTTTCATATTCCTTCCCACATTGAGAACCTTGACTTGAACTTGGGAGCAGTTGTGTCCACTAGCAGAACTGCTATGGCAGGCTTCCCTGGGTTCCTTCCCCTAAGTCCAGTGTCCTTAGTGAGTCCCATCAGCTCTTCCTGAACAAGCCTGAGTCCAGCCCCTTCTCGCTGTCCACACCCTTCCAAGTCTAGGACACCATCTTTCCTGATTGCTGCCATTGTAGTCACCCGCTGACCAGCCCCCCAGGGGAGTCACTTTCTTGCTGACAGTCCCATCCCCCTCAGCAGCCAGAGTGACTCAGTTCTTTTCATTTTATTTGTTCATTCAACAGACACCTACTATGTGTCAGGTCCTGGTCTAGGCACAGGAAACACACCAGGGAACAAAAAGAAATCTCTCCTTTCATGGTGCTTCTGTGCTAGTGAAGGGAAGAAAGGCAGATAAACAATTAGTGGGTCAGATGGTCGTCAGTGCAAAGGAGAAAAGCAAAGCCAAGAAATGGAGCAGGAAGGGCGGGTTGTGGGGGCTCACACCTGTAATCCCAGCACTCTGTGAGGCCAAGGAGGGTGGATTGCTTGAGCTCAGGAGTTGGAGACCAGCCTGAGCAAGACTGAGACCCCTTCTCTAAAAATAGCTGGTGTTGTGGCAGGCACCTGTAGTCCCAGCTACTTGGGAGGCTGAGGCAAGAGGATCACTTGAACCCAAGAGTTTGAGGTTGCTATGAATTATTATGCCACAGCAATCTACCAAGGGAGACAAAGTGAGACTCTGTCTCAAAAAAAAAAAATACATAAACAAATAAAAGGAGGGCGGCATCTGTGGCTCAGTCAGTAGGGCGCTGGCCCCATATACTGAGGGTGGTGGGTTCAAACTCAGTCCTGGCCAAACTGCAACAAAAAAATAGCCGAGCGTTGTGCCAGGTACCTGTAGTCCCAGCTACTTGGGAGGCTGAGGCAAGAGAATTGCCTAAGCCCAGGAGTTGGAGGTTGCTATGAGCTGTGACGCCATAACACTCTACTAAGAATGACAAAGTGAGACTCTGTCTCTTAAAAAAAAAAGAAAAAGAAAAGAAGTGCAGCAGGAAGTGCAGGGGTGAGGTGTGTGTGTGGCTTGTGATTTTCAATAGGGGGCAGGGAAGGCCTGCTAGAGAGCTACCTGGATAATAGCAAGTGCAAAGGCCCTGGGGCAGGAGTGTGCCCTGTGGGTCTGAGGAGGCCACTGTGGATGGAGCAGGAGATGGGGAGCTAGGGGAGGGAGCATGGGTAAAGAGCTTGAGAGGTAAGGGAAGAGGTGGGGCTGGATTGGGCTGTAGCAAGTTCCTCTCTTCTAACTAAGACGGGAGCTATCACGAACTCCTGAGCAAAGGAAGGATGTGATCTGACCTGTTTTAACAGGCTCTCTGGAGGGGTGAGAGGTAACTCAAACGGGAGGGTAGCAGTAATAGAGGTGAGAGAAGAGCTAGAAGTCTGGATCTGCCTTGAAAATAGAGCCAGCAGGTTGTGCTGTGAGGGCTGGGCATGGGGTGGGAGAAGGAGTCAGCAAAGGTTTTAGCTGGTTACAGCCCTACCACGCTCCCAATTGCTCTTGGGATATGTCCTTGGCTCCTCTCCGCAGTCAGAAATCTGGTATGTGCTGGCTCTGGCTGGCCTCTCCTACCGCACCATCTGCCTCCTTCCACTTTCCCTTGCATCCTGTGCAACTTGGCCTTTTTCTTTCTTAGAGACAGGGTCTTGCTCTGTTGCCCAGGCTGGAGTGCAGTGGTACTGATCACAGCTCACTGCAGCCACAAAATCTTGGGCTCATCTGAGCTATGATGCCACAACACTCTACCCAGGGTGACAGAGTGAACTGTCCCCTCCCCCCCACCCCCAAAAAAAGAAAAGAAAAAGAAAAAAGAAAAAAGGTTTGGGTTCAAGTGACCCTTTCTCCTCAGCCCAGATAAATTTAACATTTTTGTTTTGTTTTGTTTGTTTTTAGAAATGGGGTCTTGCTATGTTGCTCAGGCTGATCTAACTCCTAGCCTCAGGGGATCCTCCTGCCTCAGCTTCCCAAAACACTGGGATTATGGGCATGAGCCTCCTTGCCTAGCCAACATTGGCCTTTTAGGTTCCTCCTCCAAGTCCAGCAGCCAGGGTGGCCTCTGCTCTGGGGCCTTAACCCATGATGTCTGCTCCTTTGTGGCAGCTCAAATGTCCTTAATTTCCTGCAGGCACTGCAACCCAAAACTCTTCATTTTTCGTGACATTCCTCATAGTATGTTAATGGAGCTTTTGCTTTTTGTTTTAATTTTCTCCATCTTGCATATATATATATATATATATATATATATATATAGTTTGTTTGTTTGTTTGTGTTTTTTTTTAGAGAGAGACAGAGTCTCACTTTGTCGCCCTGGGTAGAGTGCTGTGCCATCACAGCTCACAGCAACCTCCACCTTTTGGGCTTAGGTGATTCTCTTGCTTCAACCTCACTAGTAGCTGGGACTACAGGCTACGGCCACGCCCCGCTATTATTTGTTGCAGTTTGGCCGGGTCCGGGCTTGAACCCGCCACCCTCGGTACATGGGGCAGGTGCCCTACTCATTGATCCACAGGAGCAGCCTCCATCTTGCTTTTGTTTGTCTCTCTCCAAACCCCATGACAGCAGAGTGCCTGACCATCAACCTTACAAAGTTGTCACAAATACACGAAGAATCTTGAGTAGCCAGTTATCTAGAGAATTATGGCAAGTCCTCTCTGCACCTACAAGGTAAGCATAGCCACCCTTATTTATAAAGGAGAAAAGGGCGCCTGGAGAGGCTCTATTTAGACCTGCCAAGAGCACCATGGTTCTAGAAAGCAGCAGAGCCAGAGTTTGAATTTGGGCGCACTGGTCTAGAGCCCCTCCTGTGCCCCTCCGGTCTCGGCCTCAGTTGAAATTCTGTTTCCAGGGGCTGGGGGAAAGCTTGGTGCCTGCTTGTAGAAGGACTCAAAGGTGGCTTCTGTGAGCCAAGTGGAGCTTTCTCCTTCAAGCAGCATAAAGCACATTTAGGACAGAGGGTCTATTGCTCAGTCTTCGTGGATCCTAATTAGTAACGAAGGTACATTTAAATAAAAGTAAAACCTCAAGCCCACCGCCCTACTCCCAGCCAGCTGAGCTTCACCCACTTCTGTCCCTGCTCAGTCACCGACGCACAGTCGCCCTCCGCTGCCCTTCCTAAGTGAGAACAGGTGTCGCGGGGCTGCCCCAACGGGACCCTGCCCTGCCCGGGTGGAGGCAGAGGCAGGAGAGCGCACCGACCTGGCTCGGGGCCCCTGGCTCCCAGCCTTGAGACTGCCTCGCTGTGTGCCCTTGGGCAACCCCGCCCTTCCTCCGGTGCCCCAGTCTCCCCACTCGTAAAGGCCGGGTCCTTGCAGCTAACTCCAACAGGTGACACACCTGCTTCCCTGACACCATCAGCCGCCTGGCCCCGGAGGGTGCAAACACTGCGTGCGCCCCAGCCCCGTGCGGAGACTCCCTGCGGCCGCCCCCAGGGCAGGGCGAGGGGCGCTGGGAGGGGCCGCGGGGACCCAGGCCGCGGCGCCCGCCTCGCTTTGCGCCGGCTCCGGGGGGCGCCCGCGGGAGGGCGCGGCCGGCGCGGGGGGCGCGGGCGGCGGCGCGGGGGGCGGAGACGCGGCGCGGCTTCCGCTCCCGCGCGCCCTGCTCCCTCCTCCCCGTAGTCCTGCTCCTCGGCGCCGGAGGGGGGAGGCGGGAGGCGGGCGGCGCCGGGAGCCGCGCGAGGAGTCGCCGCTGCCGCCGCCGCGCCATGGAGCCCGAGTGAACGCCGCGCGGGCCCGTCCGGCCGCCGGACAACATGGAGGCGGCGCCGCCCCGGCCGCCACCGCCGTGGCCGCTGCTCCTGCTGGCGCTCGGCTGCAGCCTTGCCCCTGCCGCGGGTAGGTGGGCGCGGGCCGCTCGGACAATGGGCCGAGCGGTCCCGCGGCCAAGTGAGCGGGCGCGCGCCGCATTTTGGAAGCGACTTCGCAAGTTGGGGACAAGTTGGGGCGCGCGCTGCGGACCCCGGCCTCCCGGGGACCATGCGCCGGCTCTTTGTCTCACCCGCCGGGCCCTTCCCGGGACGCGGCGTCCCGGACCCGCGAGGAGGGCGCGGGGGCGGCGCCGATTCCGCCAGGTGCGGCGCGGGCGGGTCCTCACCTGCCCGCGCCCTGGCGCGCTCGGAAATGCGCCCGCGGGAAGCCGGTGTGCCCGGGCGGGGCTCCGACGGTGTGGCCTCGGGCCAGCCTGGCCTGTTGGGAACTAGTTGGGGAACTCTGTTCGCGAGCCTGTGCCTGTGGCGCTGCGGCCGGCCTGCGAGCTCCGAGAACTGATTTAAGTTACAGCGAGAAAGTTCTGAGCCCAGGCGCGGGGCGGCCTGGCCTGTGGCGCTGCCCCTTTGATCTGTGTGGCTGTCGGTTTGCTAGTGTGCTGACACCTGCCGGGTGCCGGGCGACCCGAATGACCCATTTGGCCGCTGAGGCCCCAAATGGTGGCGCCCGGCCGCAGCTGACCGGTGTCCCTCCCCGGGGCCAGCTGCATGGGGGTGACGTGGTCCCACAGAGTGGCGTTGTAGGGAAAGGTGCTCGTACTTGTACACACCCTTGGGGAGATGGAGGGCTGGGGAAGTTTCTCTCCAACTTTTGGTGTGTCCCAAGGGGTGGAGTTGAGGTCAGGAGGCCTCGGAAACCTAAGCAGGTGTGAAACGCTACACATGTTCTTTTAATTTGGAGATTGCCATGTGGGTTTTGAAGCCAGCGTCTTGCTGCCTAAAGCATTCTCTTCGGAAGTGCGTGTATTGTTTTCCTGGAGCATGGCCGGCTAAGTGGGCACCGCCAGCAGGTACCTGTGCACCGCTGGTTCTTGTTCCTTAGTGGTAGTTTGGGGGAAGGACCTTGGGCCCCTTTGTCTGGGGCTCTTCCAGCGGGGACATCGAAGGGGGTTGCCCAGCCCCCAGTGGGGCAGCCCCTGTGTGGGAGGGGGGTCAGCCAGGAGCAGAAGGAACTTTTCTCTCAAGTCCTTCTGCTTCTGCCCAGCCTGGAGGGTCTCTGGGTAGTTTCACCCCAAATTCATTGCTCTCAGGAGCATGTTTACATTTTTGGGCCATGTCTGGTGCTAGCAAAACAAGGTGAAGACAAAACAAAGACAGTATCTGGGTAGTTCAGGCTGACGCTGTTCCTTTTCTTTACGGAAATGCCTGGGTCATGGAGGCAAAAGGGTTTTTTTTGAAACTGGATGTTTAAAGGGGGGGTTTCTGAGCCAGCTGTGTTGTCTTTCACCTCATGAGGTTTTAGATTTTCTGGATGTTTTGGGGTGATGTTGCTGGAATTGAATGCCATTTATCCATATGGTTTGAGCCCCTAAGGAGAAGGAATTACATTGGTGGAGTTCAGTTGTATATGAATCAAAAATAGAGCTGATTATTTTAACATTAGGAAGCAAGACCTGGGAGCACCAGCTAACGTGGAAATCCAGTCCTAAAATGGAAGGAAAGGCAGGGATCTTTCTGCAGAACTGTTTTGACTGTTGTAATTTGTTACGTCCCAGATTTTCTGTGTTAGGTATATGCCTTAGTCCAAAGCAAAGCCAGTAAGTGGACAGCTAATTATTTTTCCTGATTGCTTCCTGTTGCAATTTGGAACCGTGAGCCCAAGGAAATGCCTTTGTTCTACTGGTGCTGGTGCTGAGGACAGCATTCCCCAGCCCTGAGTTCCCCAGGCCTTTCCTCTCTAATTGGGCACTTGTTCCAAAGCCAGCCTGTTCAGACATCCTCCACCCCCCCCCAGGGGAGTTCACTACAGATGCCCAAGACCTGGCCCATGGGAGGGCCTAGCAGTCCTGTTTAACTAGATGCTGTATGGAGTTCCCTCCAAAGCAGGGCCCTTGTGCCTGTAAGTCTCTCATTCAAATTCAAGAAATGACCCAGTCAACCTGATCCAGCATTTATTCCAGCCTTCTTTGGGGAGATCTACCTCTTGGTTCCTATTGTTTTTTGGAACCTGTTTAATTTCAGCCCCACCTTGTCACTGCTCAGGAATTTAGCAAAACTTCATACAGGGGTGGGGGTGGTAGCGGGGATATAGTCAGGTGAGGTCCTGGCGTCATTTTCTGCCTTGCAATGATGGTTTACCAGGGCCGAAAATGGAGGCTTTGGGGTTGGACCCGGCTGGCTTTACGAGCTCAGCAGCTGTTTGACTTTGAGCAATTTACGTAGCTTCCCTGTGATGAGAGCCCTTATCAGGTTGCTTCCTCTCCCAGCCTGTCGGGAGCAGTATGTGTAGCATGCCTGGCCCAGGTGAGGGACCGGTGGTGGCAGAGCCGGTGTGACTGGTGTTGTGTAACAGGGTCCTTGATCTTTCTGGCCTCGACAGGGTGGAGGCTATTACTACACAGTCAGGACTTTCTTCTGGGTGTGAGCTCAGATATCCATGCAGCTGGCTAACTGATCCTTTATTGCTGTGGCCCGAGTCGGGGTCTTGGAGTAGTTAGTTAGCACTGTGGACAGAGCCCTGGTGCCTCGGGTCTAATCCCAGCCTTGCTGGTCGCTCACCGTGGTGCGGTGCTTGGGCAGCTGGCTCCACCTTTGTCACCTCAGTTTTCTCTTCTGTAAAATGGGGACAGTAATACAGCTCAGCAAGTCAGCATGCACCTGCACGGTATTAGCCTTTAGTACTGTTGCTGGTTCTCTTTGGTGTCTGACATTATGTTATGTGGGGTGTGGGATGGGAAGGAATGGGAAATGAAGGCCAGCCCCCCTGAAGGGCTTCCCACATCGAGGGGAGGGCAGGGAAACAGGCTGATGTGCAGCTGTGGAGAGATGGGTCCCAGGGGTGCTCCCTTACCATCCTCGGGTGACCTGTAGGGGGTCCCAGAACCCTGTCCTCAAGCACTCAGTGTTCTCTGCTGAGAGGCCAGATTGTGCTGTGGAGTCTGGTATGATTCAGAAGACAGTGGAAGCTTCTGGAAGACTTTGAGCAGGGGTGATGGAAAATGTAGGCTGGAGTCAGATCTGTCCTGGGTGAATGGTATTGAATTATTTTTTTAAATTGAGTGGAACTTACGTAATATAACATTAACCATTTTAAGGTGTGTACTTCAGAGGCATTTGATGTACTCAACAACATTTACAGCCATCACTTCTATTAAGTTATAAAACATTTCCATTACCCCCAAATAAAACCCCATGCCTATTAAACATGACATGTAGTTCTTCCCTGCAGTCCCTGGCACCCACCAATCTGCTTTTTCTGTGGCTGGCCTCTTCTGGTTACTCTATGTAAACACAATCACAGAATACGTGTCTGGCTTCCTCACTCAGCACGAGGCCTGCGTGTGTGTCCGTGTCGTGGCATGTGCTAGTACTTCTGTGCTTTTGACGGTTGAGCGTTATTCCATTGCATGGGTGGGTCATGCTTTGTTTTCCCACACATGCATCAATTGACTTGATCTTGGCTGGTTGCGTTTTTCAACAGCATGAGCCATGGCTAAGACGTCCCTGTTTGGACAGTTGGAGGATGTGGCCTGAGGTCATCCTGCCACAGTTCAGAAATGTGCCAGTGACGGGGATAAGCCTGAGAGCCAGCGCTGGCCTTGGGAGGAGGGCCCGGGCCCTGAGGAGGCGCTGGGAGTGGGGAGCCATGCAGAAGCCCAGAGGGAACCGGACACTTGTGGTTTATGAGGCCTCACTGACACTTAACACGCTCTCAGACTGAGGAGTCTGCTGGGGGATGGGGGGCTCTGGTGGGCGCTGGGCTCCATCCATTTCCTTGGCTCTGTGGGTCTGTTCATACATTTGTTCAGAGAGCAGGGGTGTGTTGGCTCTGAGCCAGGCTGCCCTGGGGGCCTTCATGGGGGCAGCCTGGGCCCCAGTGTGATGTGAGGAGGCAGCTGTGCTATACCAAGAGCTGGCCCTAGGGTCCTGCTGGCTGACTCCGCCTGCTTTCTCTGCAGCTCTGGACAGTGAGTTGCTGCCCCCAGCCTCTGTTTTCTCATTTGCCAAGCTGGGGTGATAGTGTCTGTCTCACTTCTGCTGATTGGGGCTCTCTGAGCTTTTCCCTCCAGGCCATCATGGGAAGAGTCCCCAGGTTCCCTTGGAACAGTTTCCACAAGGACATGATTGAGAGCCAGAGTCTGCAGCGCCCCGTCCAGTTGGAGGCCGGGAGGGGATGAAGGTGTTTGGGGTTTGTGCTGTGCCCTGATCAGCACAGTGGCTGCTGTGCATTCCTGAACCCTGTGTAGTCGGCCCTGTGGCCCTGGGTCTGGCCTTGGTTTCTGCTTCCTCCTGGTTTGCTTGCCTGCCTGCCTGCCTCCCTTTTGGCTCCGGCCTGGCTTGAGCTTGTGCTGGAGCCCCTGGTCTTGTCAGCCGGGTGACTGCCTGGTCCTGGTGCTGCCAGGGTAGCAACAGCCATGTGGCTGGAGCCTCACATCCTGATTAGCCTGGAATGCTGTGGGTTCTGCCACGAGTCTGCTGTTTTCTGTCTTTCCTACTTGGGGTTTCCCCTGTGGTGGACTCCCCTGGGGGCTATCCTGGTGAAGTCACCTTTGAGTCCTTTTTCTGTAGTGGAAAGATTTTACTTTCTGGGTATTTTCTTTCTTTTTTTTTTCGACAGAGTCTCACTATGTCACCCTTGGTAGAGTGCTGTGACATCACAGCTCATAGCAACCTCAAACTCTTGGGCTCAAGCGATTCTCTTGCCTCAGCCTCCCTGGTAGCTGGGACTATAGGCGCCTGCCCACCACAATGCCTGGGTATTTTTTTTGTTTGTTTAGCAGCCTTGGGCTGGGTTTGAACCCACCAGTCCTGGTGCATGTGGCCGTTGCCCTAACCACTGAGCTACGAGTACCAAAATAAAATACATCTGGGTATTTTCTAATCTGCTTCATTGGATATTTAATTTATTAAATACTTTTAAGCATCTGCGTTCAGTTTAACCTAATGCAGTTTTTTTTTTTTAATTAAATCATAGCTGTGTACATTAATGCGATCATGGGGCACCATACACTGGTTTTATAGACCGTTTGACACATTTTCATCATACTGGTTAACATAGCCTTCCTGGCCTTAATGTGGTTTTTCTTGTGCTTAAACTGAGGTGAGGATTTGCTCAGGGAGAAGAGTGATGTTCGGTTATTAGGGGGTCTCAGGTGCCCCGTGAGAATCTG